>CAWUDS030000389.1:0-87545 GCA_963859935.3 Lathyrus sativus | reverse complement strand
ATCTTGTTGATGAATGCTTATGTATACATGACTGATGTTGTTGAATCATATTGGATGAGATATATATATATATATATATCTATATATATATATATATATATATATATATATATATATATATATATATATATATATATATATATATATATATATATATATATATATATATATATATATATATATATATATATATATATATATATATATATATATGTTTGATGTTATTCAATGTTTAGATTTTCCGCTTATATTCTAAATATTGAGATGTGGGTGTAAGGACTAAGTTCCTCTGTTGCAAAGTTACCCCACTGTTGCATATCTTTTGTTGAGCAGGTGTTGTATGTTTTAATTTCTTGCGTAATGATACTCGCCCCTTTTGTACTATGTTTATAATTATACTCTGATGAAATTTTTAATATGTGACTAATTGTTTATGTGATTATTTGAGGGTATAGAAAGGGGGTGTTACAGTGAGCGTTGGAGGGGATTTAAAATACAACTCAACTGAAATTATATTAAACATGGAGAAGATAAAGAAAAGTCTCCATATGATGTATATTCATATATTAATCAAGATGTTTGTGAAATTTTTTTGGTCATGCACCACTCTTGAATTCTTGGCAAAAGAGCCAAAAAGGAAAGGAAAATCAAGCTAGAAATATCTATCTACATAGATTGTCTTGTGGAGGATATCGTAAACTTGAAAAGATGATGATCAAAGAAAAAAGAAAACACAAGGAGGTAGAGCTGGGAGCTTCTATAAGGTCTTGACCAGACTCCATCTCCATCATCATGTCACAAGAAATGGAAGACGACATGTGAAAGAAAAGATGGCGAGTTCACATTAAATGCTACGTGCGAAATGTCTTAAAGGATTGTAAGTATATAACTTTTTCAACAATATTTATTTTAGTTAAGTCTATTTGTTAAAGATGAAATTTCACATGTGTTGTAGGATGAGTTGGTTGAGCAAACCGAAGTTGACCTCTTCACTTCACAATATCATCATGACATATTGGTAGAAGCAATTTGAACCGAGAAGCATATTGGACGTGACCGTGGTGTTGGAAGAGGCATTGTGTCATACCCTAATATCCCACATCATTTTCACTTCATTAGATCGTATGTGTGAATATTTTTATGCATCACTAACCCATTTCAAAATACAAATATTGTTGTTTGTTTCATTTGATTTTTGAATTACTATTTGAAGCCTCAAAAGAGATTCAGACAAAGGATCAATAAAAAAAGGGCATGATATTGAACTTAACCAATCCCTCATTCATCTATGAAGATAAAGAGTTTCACCCCCATCCATAATCAAGTGCAAGATTGCATCATGACAAGCTCATCAAGCATCAAGTTCATCTGGTGCACTAATTAGGGTTTTGGTTGATCAGGGTCTCCAAAGTGAATTTTTCATCTAGGAATGAGCCAATACCTCAATATATATTTCAAGGACCTAAAATTCCTCATATTAGTCCATTCATATTACTATATTGATCCAAAGAACTTGATTCATAAACAATGTAAGGATTCAAATTCATTTGAGCCACAAACTAGGGTTTAGATGAAAAGTCAATTGTACCTTTGACTTCTAAGCCAAGGCATGATCTCAAACATTGGGACATGATTCAAGACATTCAAAAACACCTTTGGTTTCCATCCATGATGTTTAATTTAGCCAAGGATTTGATTTCATAAAGGATCACAAAGTTCAAAATTCATCTGATACAAAAAGTCAAGTGTGGTTAAAATCAAGTTTGACTTTTTGAGTTTTTGGTCAACCATGGCCTTTTTAAGTCAAGAATAATGTTAATATGATATTTGAATCATGATTGATCAAGAAAAATCAAGAAAATAGAGGTTACTTGTAAAGAGGCAACCATGAAGAAATGAAAATTTTTCTAAGTTATGGAAAAAACCCTAATTTGGTGCAAACTTTGCAAAGGCATAACTTCTAAACCAAGAAACCATTTCCTTTGATCCAAAGATCAAAATTGAAGAGCTTGTTACATACTAGAACTTTGTCACTTAGGGTGGATTCCCAAAAAATACATAGATTTGAGATACAAGGGCGTGGAGTTAGGGTGTCAATACTCTTTGAACTTTGACACTTAGAAAATTTTGGACAGAATCTGTTTTGTGTTTTAGCCAACTTTGAGACCATTTTTCTCCATGATCCATAATGATTCAAGAAAAACCTAAACATCATACTTAAAGTACATTATACCAACTTTCCAAAATGATCAAGAGCATCAAAATCCCTTACTTGAGCTAGGAGATATGGAGTGCATAACATGCCTTGATGAAGCTATTTTGGTAAGGCAGATTTGGCATTACTTGTGGTACACGATTTTTGAGTCCAAATGTGATTATCATGCCAAGCTAATTCAATATAGTATGACTGAATCATATAAAACCTACAAGATAGAGCCACTAAGTCAAGAGGAATCCCTTTGAAATAATGAGACATATCACTTAAGCCTTGAATTCAAAAGGCATTTTTTGCGAAATAGTGCATTGTCAAATAAGCCACTCCCACCAATCAAGATGAACTCTTAATCAACAATTAAAATCTCTACAGAATATGAAATGGGTCAAAAGGAGAGCTAGGCGGTAGAAGAGATAAGGTACCTTGAGATATAAGTAATGATGCATTGCCAAAACCATTGAACATTGAGATCATCCTTCAACCATCATTATTCCTCCAAAACAAACTTGCTCCCCTATAAATAGAGGCCACATTTGATCATTTCATAGTACACCAAAATAATCACAACATTTGTTTTATCATTCTTCCTCTTTCACTTCAAAATTTCAAAGAGTGAGAATCAACTTTTCAAAACCAGAGCTTTTCCACTCAAAGTTTTGATTCAAACACTTCACATACATCATGTAGAAGTGATCCAAACACTTAAACACTTTCTATAACACCGAATTCATTAAGATCACATCTCACCTTGATCAATCTGCAATTGTATTGGAGCCAAGAAACCCAGGATGTTTCAACTTGTTCAAAGCATCCCAACACAATTCTTGAGGTCCAAGGAAGTTGTCTAGATCATCAAATCACATCTGTAACACCTCCAACTGAGGATTCGATTTCCTATTGCAAGGTAAGTATGAACTTTTCAAACTTAATGATTCATGCATCATAAATGTTATTTCACGTTACCATTGTATTTCTAGAAGTTCATAGATCATTTACCCTCAATCAATTGTCATTTATATTACGTGTATGGATTTCATGATAGTTTTTGCAAAACTAGGGTTCATCTGGTTTGTGCATGATAATTCACTCCACACTAAAAATAAATGAAATTAAAAAATACCATTCGATTCCTTGTTTAAAAACGAACAACTTTCATGTTTACATCTTTCAAAATCATTACGTATTAAGTGAGATAGCATCATTTCAGCAAAAAATGATGCCCGAGGAAGAAGATGAAGTTCATGGCGTGCAGTATTTGAATTTTGGCATGAAATCTTAATATTTTTTTTAAATGTATGTGTCTAGTTAACACCAACGTGTGTTGACTCAGTTGGCAAGGGTGTGTTTTATTGGCCTGATCCTTGGTGGCGTGGGTTCAAATCCCACCGATGACTTTTTTTACCACTTTTCATATTTTTCACATTTTTTTTCCAAAATTCAAACATTTATTTCTCCTATCAAATTAATTCTTTTTAACCCTATTTTTTTCACACATATCACTCATACACTCTATTATTTTAATCTATCAAAAAATTCCAAAAAAAAAAGAATTTATTTAATCACTTTTTATTAAGTTGAAAAGAAGTGCTTTTTTAGGTTTAAAACCTTGAAAATTTGATTTTCTTTATAATGTTTTCAAACCTAATTCATTTTTTATTCTCATATGGATGAAAATAATTTGTTTAAACATTGTTATAAGAACACAACATGTTTATCATGACTTACATATCATTTATACCATGTTTTAAATCATTTCCTTTTTGAAAATGCTTCTGATTAAATCTTTCATTAGGGTTTCATCTTGATTTAAAAACCTTTTTCAAAACTTCTTAAACAACTCTTTGGGCCTCTATTAGAGTGTAAATCCCTCCCATCCTCCTCAAAACTTTCTTCAATTTCTCAAGAAATTCCAGTCTTTCAAACCTCAATCTTCAACTCTCATAAAACACAACCCTAGTGGCATTCAAATCTAATAGACACGGACCTCTATCAGAGTGTAAGACCCGCCACCTTTTCAAGTCAACCATTCTCAGATATGGGCCTCTATCAGAGTGTAAGACCCACCACTTTTTGAAGTCAACCATGCTTTGGCATGGGCCTCTATCAGAGTGTAAGACCTATCACCTTTTCAAGTCAACCATGCTTAGACACAGGCCTCTATAAGAGTGTAAGACCCTCCATTTTAAATTCATGTCTATACTTGTCATATACTTGTCCATATTAAGTTTCTCTTGACATTTATAACACCTCATCCTTAGTTTAGACTTAGTTCAAACATTAGGGTTCCCTCCACTACAACTTAGGTCAAACCCTAGTTCCCCTTGGATGAAGTCAACTTTATCACAACCTCCTCTTGAAGGTGAGATAATACTTAGAAGGGGGGTTGAATAAGTATGAAAGATTAAAACTTAGAATAAAAACTCAAGTATTTTTATCCTGGTTCGTTGAACTCAACTACTCCAGTCCACCCTTCCTAGAGTGATTTGCCTTTCTTAATCAAGGACTTAATCCACTATTTAATCAAACAGATTACAATAGTAACACCTAAGAACAACTGTTCTTAGTCTTCTCAAGAGCTACTGATCCCAACTGGATCCTCTTAAGGAAACCTTTTACAATCAATGTAAAACTATTACAAGAGTAAGAATGCTTCTAAAAAGCTATTATCACAACTGTGATATTTCTCTTAAGTTTAAGTACAATGAAATAAAATTCTTAGAATGAATATGAAAGTATGAGAGCTTGAATATGATTTATTTTCAATGCAAACGTCAACTGAAGAATTTGGTGGAGTCTTGCTTTTATAGGCAGCTGATCCAAGGTGAGTTGCACGTTGAGAAGAGTGTCCAAAAGGTCTGAGCCTTTTTGTCTTCACATCAAGTGACCTTTCCTAGAAGAAGAAAGCACAGAAAAATCCTTTTTGTCTGTGTTCTTGTGTCTAGCATAAATAAGGAAAGAGACGTTTGATTTAATCCAACGGATATAATTTTTGAATATTTCTTCTTCAGTTTTCAGCAAATTCATTAGAGTCTAATTGGGTCAGAGTCTTCTAATGATGATCAGAGTCTTGCTGAATCAGAGTCTTCTGCAGCAGGTGTGCTTTCAGCATGTTTAATATCAGAGCATATTTAAGACAGAACTTCAGTACTGGCAGCTTTAGTACTTTCAGAATCTTCTGTAGAAACTATGCTTTGAAAAGCTCTTCATACAAAATTCTTCTTTGCTTCAGATGCTTCTGACTTGCTTCAGATCCTTCTGGAGCTTCTGCTTCAGATCCTTCTGGAGTTTCTGCTTCAGATTCTTCTGGAGGCTACGCTCAGAATCTTCTGTTGGCAGCAATCAGAATCTTCTAATGTATGCATCTGGCGCTATAGAGTCTAGCTAATTTCTTGAGTTCAATTCTGATTTGCTTCTGGAGTGTTAATTTCTTTACTATCTGCAGTAAAAACTCTCAAGCAAATTTTAGAGTATAAAATTCTTAAATACAAAATTTCATAATAGTTATCATCAAAACATAGAGATATTATTAAGAACCAATCTGTGTTCTAACAATCTCCCCCTTTTTTATGATGACAAAAACATCAGAAATTTTGTTTAATTGAAAATATTAAAATTATAACTCCCCCTGAGATGATGAATCTCCCCCTGAGTTAAATACAAATAAGGAATAAAAACTTCCCTTTTTTTCTTGAGTAATTTTCAGAGTTAGATCTTGATTGTTCTTTCAACATTTGAAAGTCAGAATTTCTTGCAAATTTCAGATTCAGAGTTTGATAATAGTCAAATGATCTGAGAGAATCAGAGTTTCTTTTATAGAGTGTACTTATCAAATGTTCTGAAATACTCAGATTAAATGTTAGATGGAATAGATATGTCTGAAGTTTCATTCTGGTGAAATTAGATTAAACAGTTCAGATCTATATTTTCTCCCCCTTTTTTGTCATAAGCAAAAAGTAAAAACTTAAAAAGACAAATAAAAGGAAACAGAAAAATGAGATAATTCAGTGGAGAAAACTTTGATTCATTCAATGAGTTCAGATCAAAAGTACATGCATCAGAAGATATAGCAACAAAAAAATACATAAGCAAACATCAGATGCAAAAACATCAGAATGAAAAAAAAATGAAAATCTAAGAGTGTTTTGACAAAAGCATCTTCAATAGATCTGTGATCTCAGAGGAGGACTGCTCTTGCTTGGACATCCACTTAGCCATTGTTTCATTCTTCTGATCCTGCTTTGACATCCACTCTGTCATATCTTCAGATTTCTTATCCTGTTTGGCCATCCAAGATTTGATCTTTGATTGACCAGCTTCCAGAGCAACAATTTTATCCTCAAAATCTGGATGTTCTTTCTTAATCTCAGATGATGAAGGTTGAACATTTTCTGGAGCTTGAACAGAGTCAATTTCCATAGGATCTGTAGAGTCTGGAGCATTGGAGCCAGAAGGAAGTTCTACCAGAGTCATGACCAAAGGATTATATTCAGATGCAAGTTCAGTAGTTTCTTCTGATGGTGGAGGAGCTTCTGTAAGGAGCAAAGGTTCAGATCTCTTGACAGTCCAGAACAGATTTCTTGCAGCTTCAGCAAATCTGAGCTTCGCATCATCAGAACAGATGTTCTTCAGATTTGAGGCCACAGAATACTTGAAACACAGTTTTTAGTGGTGTGACATCAAGAACTTCTGTCTCCGGAATGTTGGGTTCAGAAGTATTGGTTGGTTCTGAAGGAATTTCAGAGGGTTTTGATTGGTGTTCTGAGGTAGGTGGAGCAGATGAAATTGTTATTGGTTCCGATGAAACTGGAACAGATGTTATTTTTGTAGGTTCAGAAATAACAGGTGCAGATTCAGTGGGTTCAGATGATTTGGATGGTTGATTATCTGAGGGTGGTTGATGTTCAGAGACTTTTTCTGGTAGGGTTTCAGATGATTTTTCTGGTTGTTTTTCTTGTGGGTGCTTTTGTTGTTCAGATGGATTTTGTGTAAAAGGTTCAGAGGGTTTTTGTTGAGCAGATGATTTTGTTGTTTGTTGTTGTTCTGTGGGTTGTTTTTCTAAACGTTGTTTTTCTAGTACAGATGGTTTGGTTGGAACCTCTGGTTGAATTGTTTGTGGTACAGAGACTTTTGAAGTTTGAATTGTTTTTGTTGTTGTTGGTGTTGGAACAGATGATTGTTTTTGTGGTGAAATGGAAATTGGATTAGAAGATTTTTATAGTGATGGTGTAGAAACATGAGATGGAGCAGTAACAGATGTATTTTGTGTAGAGGGAGGTTTTGGAATAGACTTAATATTAGAATCATTTAAAACAACAGGATTTGCAGAAGATACAGAAGATTTAGTACCTTTGATCTTAATTCTTTTAGCTGGTACAGAAGGAGTGTCTCCAGATTCTTTCCTCTTTAAGAGCTTCTGTGGCTTCTCAGCAATCTTGACCTTCTTCTGAACAGGTGCAGCTTTTGCTTCTGGTTGAGTCCTCTTTCTTGGTGGTTCTTCTTCTTCTTCTGCAACAAGCAGTGGTTGTCTTGCTAGCTTTATAATGTTTGCAGGAACAGGCTTTCCTTCTTTCTTGCACTCATCAATATACATTACAACAATGTGCCTTGGTTCTTCAACATAGAATAGAGGATAATCATTTATAGGAGTTCTCTTCTTACTCAGTTCAGAAACATTCAGCTTCTTGGGAGCTGTTGTGAGTTCATCCACTATTTTAAGTCTCTGAAGACTTTTGGCATTCAGAGGCTTTCCCATAATGAATTCCAATTCCTCTGTAACTCCAGCAGCGTATAGAGCAGTAACCAATCCATTCTCAGTTAGAAGATCTGAGATTAACCTTCCAAAAGGAATCCAGGTTCTGATCTTCTGTCCTTTTTCTTTCACATACTTTCTAGAGGCATTTATATGATTCCAAAGATGCATAAAGAGAATATACGGAAGATCTACCTTGGTGCTCTGACTGAGGCAGTACATAAAATAAAGCTGTTCATTATTGACATAGTCTGGAGAGTTGGTTGACTTCCTATGATGAATGCATCCCATGAAGATCTTAGCCCAGATCTTGTAGTCAGGCTTCAGATCCTTGAACTTGTTAGAAGCTTGTCCAGCAGTCATCACTTCTTCATACACTTCATCCATATCCACACGCCCAGCTGGCAAGTGTGAAACTCCATCTGTTTCCTCATAGCCAATAAGTTTTTTGATCAGATCTTCTGTTATGATAATCTCTTTGCCCAGAACAGAAGATAAGATAAACTTAGGGTAAACTGAAGCATGGATCCAGAACTCTTTCACAAGAAGGGGGTAAACGGGTCCAAACAGTCTATCAAAATATCTCACCCATCCTTGAGCACCTATGATTGAACGAAACTCAAAACCATTCTCAGCAAGTGAATCAAATTCCACCATTGATTCACACAGAACTTCCAGCTTTTCAACAGGGGTTAACAATGTTCTTTTTGGTGGAGAGTAAGGAGTAACACCCATGTTAGCAAAGGTAACTGCAACCATTGAAGATTGAAATTGTGCAGCAGTTGATGATGAAGTTGCCATTGAAGATGGTTTTGTCACACGCTTAGGGTTTTTATGCAGAGAGAAGAGAAGATGAAAATGCATAAATTTTCTGAGATGTGAAAAGTGTGAATGTGAAGAGAGGTCATGTATTTATACTAAAACAAGTAGGCATACAAACAGTCAGATTTTGCACGTTTGAACAAAGCATTAAATGAAAAGAATAAAAATCATTTCAAGCATTTATTGCTTCTGACAAATTGGGGGGAAAATCAAGATTTTCACTATTCAAACTTCACCTCAAACGTCTCTTCAGTAGTGTACATGCCACCTTTACAGAATTGGAGTGACACGTGTTTGCTTGCATGTGTTCTGAATTCTCTTGAGAAATGAAACGTTAACCAACGTTCAGATCCTCTAAGGATTGTTAGTTCAGAGTTTCGCAAAACCAAATTAATAAAATAAATAAGCAGTCAGAAGAAATACTTCAGAGCATTAGGCATTTTTGCATCTGTAAAAATTTGGTTCTGACAAATATCATTCTGGACAAAAATCCATACCAATATTTTTCAGAATAAATTTGAATCTATCTTCAACAAGGGGTTTTGTAAAAATATCTGCCCATTGATGATCTGTATCAACAAAGGCCAAATTTATGATTCCCTTCTGAACATAGTCTCTGATGAAATGATGCTTAATTTCTATATGTTTTGCCTTAGAGTGTAAAATGGGGTTTTTAGACAAACATATAGCAGAAGTATTATCACAAAAGATAGAAATGTTACTTTCAAAAATTTGATAATCTTCTAGCTGACTTTTCATCCAGAGCATCTGCGTGCTACATCCAGCAGCAACAATATATTCTGCCTCTGTGGTTGAAAGTGCAATTGTGGGTTGCTTCTTGCTGTACCAGGAGATTAGATTTCTTCCTAGAAATTGACAACTTCCAGAAGTACTTTTCCTTTCCACTCTGTCTCCAGCATAGTCAACATCACAGAATCCAACTAATTTGAAATCATATGATTTTCTGTAACACAAACCCACATTAGAAGTACCTTTCAGATACCTTAGAATCCTCTTGACAGCTGTCAAGTGTGATTCTCTAGGATCTGATTGGAATCTAGCACACAAGCATACACTGAACAATATGTCAGGTCTAGAAGCAGTTAAATAAAGAGATCCAATCATACCTCTGTAGAGCTTCTGGTCTACTTTCTTACTTACCTCTTCCTTGCTAAGTGAGCTAGTTGGATGCATGGGAGTCTTTGCCAGCTTACTATCAGTCATGTTAAATTTCTTCAGAAGTTCTTTAACATATTTGGTTTGATGTATGTAAGTGCACTCTGGAGTTTGATTGACTTGGATTCCTAGAAAGAATCTGAGTTCTCCCATCATGCTCATTTCAAATTCTGCCTGCATACATGTAGCAAACTCCTTTCCCAGCATAGTATTGGTAGATCCAAATATTATATCATCCACATAAATTTGACAAATTAGAAGATCTTTCTTAATTGATTTACAAAAGAGTGTTGTGTCCACTTTGCCTCTGATGAAATTTTTCTCCAGAAGAAAATTGCTCAATCTCTCATACCAAGCTCTGAGAGCTTGTTTTAAACCATACAGAGATTTTCTTTAATTTGAAAACATGATATGGAAATTTTTCATTTTCAAAACCAGGAGGTTGGTGGACATAAACTTCTTCTTCTATAATACCATTTAGAAAGGCACTTTTAACATCCATCTGATACAGAGTGATGTTATTTTGTGCAGCAAATGAAATAAGAAGGCGTATAGATTTTAACCTTGCCACTGGAGCATATGTTTCAGTGTAATCAATACCTTCTTGTTGACTGTACCCTTGAGCTACAAGCCTTGCCTTATTTCTTTCAACTTCTCCTTTTTCATTCAGCTTATTTCTGAAGACCCATTTTGTTCCAATTATATTGAATCCTTGTGGTCTTTGAACTAGATCCCATACACCATTTCTGGTAAATTGATTCAACTCTTCTTGCATGGCAATAATCCAATCATTGTCTTGCAGAGCTTCATCTACAGAAGATGGTTCAATTTCTGACACTAGTCCAAATAGTGATGCTTCAGATGATCTTAGAAAGGATCTTGTTCTGATGGGATCATCTTTCTTTCCAATAATGACATTCTCTGGATGAGAAGCTTTAATTCTGGATGATGATCCTTTAACAGTTGATTCTTCAGAAATGTTTAGATTATTCATCTGAGAAGTTAAAGGAATAGCATCTGGCGTTGCTTCTGGTTCCTTCACTTGAGCTTTGTCTGCTTCTGGGACTTCAGAGTCTGTGAAGACTACTTCTCTATCTGCAGAGTTTTCAGACTGCTTTGGCTTTTTATTGCCAAGCTTATCATCAAATCTGACATGAATAGATTCTTCCACAATTTGTGTCTCAGTGTTGTATACTCTGTAGCCTTTAGAGCATTCAGAATATCCAAGCATGAAACACTTATGTGCTTTGGAGTCAAACTTGTTCAGATTTTCCTTAGAATTCAACATATAGCAAATACATCCAAAAGGATGAGAATATGAAATGTTGGGCTTTCTGTTCTTCCACAGTTCATATGGAGTCTTCTCCAGAAGAGGTCTTACAGACACTCTGTTCTGAATGTAACAAGCTGTGTTGATTGCTTCTGCCCAAAAGTGTTTTGCCAGATTTGTCTCATTGATCATGGTTCTGGCCATTTCTTGCAGAGTTCTGTTTTTCCTCTCTACAACCCCATTTTTTTGTGGAGTTTTAGGACAAGAAAAATCATGAGCAATGCCATTTTCATTAAAATATTTTTCAAAATATTTATTTTCAAATTCACCACCATGATCACTTCTGACTTTTATAATTTTGAAATCTTTTTCATTCTGGACTTGCTTGCAGAAGTCAAAGAACACAGAATGTGACTCATCCTTGTGTTTTAAGAACTTTACCCATGTCCATCTACTATAGTCATCAACAATGACTAATCCATACTTCTTGCCTCTGATGGATGCAGTTTTCACTGGTCCAAACAAATCAATATGAAGTAATTCTAGTGGTCTGGAAGTAGAAACAACATTTTTTTAATTTAAAAGATGATTTTGAAAACTTCCCTTTTTGGCATGCTTCACAAAGAGCATCTGAAGTGAACTTCAGATTAGGGAGTCCTCTGACAAGATTAAGTTTATTAATCTGAGATATACGTCTCATATTAATATGGCCCAATCTTCTATGCCAGACCCATTGCTCTTCATTAACAGACAAGAGGCATTTAACATTCTGAACTTTAAGTTCTGAAAGATTTATTTTATAAATGTTGTTTTTCCTCTTACCACTAAATAGGATAGAGCCATCCTTTTGACTAATAGCTTTACAACATTTTTGATTAAAGGTAATATCATAACCATTGTCACTTAATTGACTTATGGACAATAAGTTATGCTTTAACCCTTCAACAAGTAAAACATTAGTAATAGAGGGAAGTTTACCATTTCCAATGGTGCCATATCCAATGATCTTTCCCTTCTGGTTCCCTCCAAACTTCACATCACCTCCAGATCTAAGTTCCAGGCTTTGGAACATAGACTTTTCTCCTGTCATGTGTCGTGATCATCCAGAGTCCAGGTACCATGATTGGCGTCCTGACCTTGCTGCTAAGAACATCTGCAACAGGAATTATTTTACTTTTAGGTACCCAGATCTTCTTGGGTCCTTTAGGGTTAGTGGTTCTGAAGGTTTGTCTAAACTTCTGTTTTTCAACATAAGGTTTATTCTGACTTGCCTTGGGTTTAAACACATAAGTATTCTTCTCAGAGCTTGTGTGTTTAATGTCATTTAAGTGACCAAACTTAAATTGAGAGTACAGAGGTGTCTTCTTGATGAAGAGTTTGTCAACAGATTTTGGATTACTTCCAGAGGAAGATTCATATCCAATACCTCTTCTATTGTTCCCACTAACACCATAGATCATAGAAGCCATCTTGCTTCTGTCTATGCTCTTAGTAAGGAATCTCTTAAAGCTAGAGTCATATTTTTATAAAATGTTTTCACATGACTTAGCCTCAGATTCAGATTCTTGTTGAGTTATTTCAAAGTCATTTTTGATTTTCAGATTAATTTCTTTTTGCTCAACAAGTTCTATCTTCAGAAGATCAATCTCAGATTCAAGACTGCTTTTCAGCTTCTTGTATTTGAGTTTGATATTGTTATAACTTTTCAGAACTTCTGATAAAACTTTGACAAGTTCTTCTTTAGTAAGTTTAGCCATTACCTCTTCAGCGTCATCGTCAAATTCAGAATCAGATTCAGATCCTGAAGTTCCTTCCTCCTGATCTTCTGTGCTGGCCATCAGTGCAACATTAGCACATTCTTCTTCTGATTCAGAAGATGATTCAGATTCATCTGAGTCATCCCATGTTGCCATCAGAACCTTCTTCTTTTTGTTAAACTTCTTCTTGGGTTTTTCTCCTTGAAGTTTGGGGCAATCATTCTTGTAATGCCCAGGTTCTTTGCACTCATAGCATACAACTTCTTTCTTGCCAGATCTTCTGTGCCCAGAAGATTCCTTTCTATGATTAGATTTTCTGAAGTTGTTGAACTTCTTTCCCTTGTGCTTCCAGAGTCTGTTGATCCTTCTGGACAACATGGATAACTCATCTTCTTCTTCAGAAGAAGATCCTTCGGAGCTTTCTTCAATAACCTGCAAAGCTTTAGCAGATTTATTAGATTTTAAAGCAATAGATTTACCTTTCTCTTTCTTCTGAGGTTCATCTTCCTCAAGCTCAATTTCATGGCTCCTTAGTGAGCTGATGAGTTCTTCTAAAGAGATCTTGTTCAGATCTTTAGCCATCTTCAAGGCAGTCACCATTGGTCTCCATCTGGTAGGTAGACTTCTGATGATTTTCTTTACATGATCTGATGTGGAGTATCCCTTGTCCAGAACCTTTAGACCAGCTGTGAGGATGTGAAATCTGGAGAACATAGCTTTAACAGATTCAGAGTCTTCCATCTTGAAGGCTTCATACTTCTGGATCAGAGCCAGAGCCTTTGTTTCCTTGACTTGAGAGTTTCCCTCATGAGTCATCTTTAAGGATTCAAACATGTCAAATGCAGTTTCCCTGTTTGTAATTTTTTCATACTCAGTATGAGATATTGCATTCAACAATATTGTTCTGGCCTTGTGATGATTTCTAAAATCTTTCTTCTGAGCATCTGTCATAGATTTTCTGTCTATCTTCTTGCCATTCCCATCTGTGGGATGAACATATCCATCTATGACTAGATCCCATAAATCAGCATCATATCCAAGAAAAAAACTTTCAATTCTGTCTTTCCAATAATCAAATTTCTCCCCATCAAACATAGGGGGTTTGGTGTTGATTCTGTCCCTTTCTTCATATTTGTTGTTAATGTTAGATATTGTATTATCAGCCATAGTAACAACCAAATATATATCAAAGTATTTCTCTCTGGATCTTTACTGTCACTGTTAAGTGGTAGCACACACAGAACCAGAGCTCTGATGTCAACTGAAGGTGAGATAATACTTAGAAGGGGGTTTGAATAAGTATGAAAGATTAAAACTTAGAATAAAAACTCAAGTATTTTTATCCTGGTTCGTTGAACTCAACTACTCCAGTCCACCCTTCCTAGAGTGATTTGCCTTTCTTAATCAAGGACTTAATCCACTATTTAATCAAACAGATTACAATAGTAACACCTAAGAACAACTGTTCTTAGTCTTCTCAAGAGCTACTGATCCCAACTGGATCCTCTTAAGGAAACCTTTTACAATCAATGTAAAACTATTACAAGAGTAAGAATGCTTCTAAAAAGCTATTATCACAACTGTGATATTTCTCTTAAGTTTAAGTACAATGAAATAAAATTCTTAGAATGAATATGAAAGTATGAGAGCTTGAATATGATTTCTTTTCAATGCAAACGTCAATTGAAGAATTTGGTGGAGTCTTGCTTTTATAGGCAGCTGATCCAAGGTGAGCTGCACGTTGAGAAGAGTGTCCAAAAGGTCTGAGCCTTTTTGTCTTCACATCAAGTGACCTTTCCTAGAAGAAGAAAGCACAGAAAAATCCTTTTTGTCTATGTTCTTGTGTCTAGCATAAATAAGGAAAGAGACGTTTGATTTACTCCAACGGATATAATCTTTGAATATTTCTTCTTCAGTTTTCAGCAAATTCATTAGAGTCTAATTGGGTCAGAGTCTTCTAATGATGATCAGAGTCTTGCTGAATCAGAGTCTTCTGCAGCAGGTGTGCTTTCAGCGTGTTTAATATCAGAGCATATTTGAGACAGAACTTCAGTACTGGCAGCTTTAGTACTTTCAGAATCTTCTGTAGAAACTATGCTTTGAAAAGCTCTTCATACAAAATTCTTCTTTGCTTCAGATGCTTCTGACTTGCTTCAGATCCTTCTGGAGCTTCTGCTTCAGAATCTTCTGGAGGCTACGCTCAGAATCTTCTGTTGGCAGCAATCAGAATCTTCTAATGTATGCATCTGGCGCTACAGAGTCTAGCTAATTTCTTAAGTTCAATTCTGATTTTCTTCTGGAGTGTTAATTTCTTTACTATCTGCAGTAAAAACTCTCAAGCAAATTTTGGAGTATATAATTCTTAAATACAAAATTTCATAATAGTTATCATCAAAATATAGAGATATTATTAAGAACCAATCTGTGATCTAACACCTCTCGGGCTTTATACAAGGACCCTCAGGCTTCTTGAAAACATCATAGCCTCCATCTAGGGCTTCATACAAGATACCATCAATTCAAAACTCCCCCCAGTTAAGTCAGCCTCCTCTCAGGCTATAACAAATGTTTTAGATTCACATCTTGGGATTTGAACAAGAAACAAACAAACATTTTAGCTTCACATCTTGGGCTTTGAACAATATACAAATAAACTTTTTAGCTTCACATCTTGGGCTTTGAATAAGATGCAAATATTTCAGCTTCAACATCTTGGGCTTTGAACAAGATACTCAAATAAATCAACTTCTCCCTAGAGATGAGACATTGAGTCACCTCTGCCGGAAGATATCTCTTCTATACACCATAATTCAAAAATCAAACATTAGAAACTTTTTCTCCATATAAGTGATGTAAGTGGCAAACTTGTTGATTTAAAATCCAAGTTGGAGTCCTTCTCTTATCATGGTCCAAAACTTTTCTTTCATCTAAGTGATGTAAGTGGCACACTTGTTGATACTATATCCAAGTTAAAGTCATTCATTTAGCATGCAAAGACTCATAAAGGAATATGTGACATCGCTTAGTATTATTTAAACATCCAAGTTCAAAGCTTCTTCTCTTATGTTATTATTCTCAAATGTTTGTGATAAATAGGTGGGATATCTCCCTTAAGAATGACAATTTGTCTCTTCTTTCAAAACAAAAAAACTTTTAGCTTCATCATATTGTACTTTGAACAAGACACATATTTCACCCATAGTTAGGTGGAACTACGAACGCTCTGATTTCCCAAAGTCTCTTTTTTTTGGAATACGTAGGCATAAGATTGTGAGATCTTAGCGAGTACACCTTTAAATAAAACCCCTTAGATCCCCGTACCTTTCATAAAACAAAAAATCCTAAAAACATCTCATTCTCATCCATAGGTTAAAACTTTCCCAATCAACAGTAAACAACTTAAGAAGATAAAATAACTAATAGTAAAAAAATGTACAAAAGGTTCCTATAGAGTACTATAGATACTTAGGGTGTTAATAACTTCCCTTAGTATAATTAATCCCCGGTCCCAAATCTGTTTGCATTTGTAGGGAAAACATTTGTACGCAAGGTTAGTTTAGACTCCTTCCCCTTCCTTTTAAGCATCATAGGATAAATATTAGAAATTTAAAAGTGGCACAAGCACGGTTCACGAGGATCTCACCATCTCAGGATTGGTGGGGTCACATAAATCAGTTCACAGAAAAATGGTGACTTTATTGGGGAACTAGGGATCCCTAAAAGGATTAAACCTATTTTCTACCTTTTTCTCTATTAATATAATTTCATTCTTTATTATTACTGTTGATATTACATGTTTACTTGCCATATATGTTTAAAAGCATTTGTTTTGGGAATGTGATTAATACACCTGTGGTGAGGAAAAGTCCTAACTTGGACTTGAGAACATACTTTAAGATAGGAGGTGGTATAATCAAGAAGGCTTATAGGGAGTGAATCCCGAACAAGCTAACTTAAAAATCCTGTAGTTTAATGGAGGTACCCTCTTAGAATTATTGATGTTAAGTGAGCAATTCGTGAATACAATACTTTTTCCATTGGGAACCTAAGAAGCTGAGTACTTTAGTACCTTTTAACCATTTGGCCATTTTTAGAATGTAGTATGGTGACTATCGGGAATAGTTGGTACACGATACTACACTCAAATGAGGTTCATCTTGAGGATATTACAGCTCTTGTGAGTCAATCAGTTTGCTGGTAATATCTTAAAGAGGGGTCAGTGGTTTTGGGAACCTTGTTAGAACCCGTTCTACAGGTACAAAATGAACCCCTAGTACATACCTTTAGGATGGGTAGATTCATGACTCCATGCTTGTGATAATAAACCCGTAAGCCCATGTTTGTAAATATCTATGTTTGTGCATACATGCATTCATGCATTCATCAAAAGTTTTCAAAACTTTTAATTTTTTTCAAAAGAACTAAAAAACATGTTGTTGCAAATATCAGAAGTTGCGCTATGGATTTTGGTAGAAGAAAAACTCAGAAATACTCCTTCAGAAGTCCAAAACTGGAGGAATTGGGAAGATTGATTACTAATCCTGAAGCTTTCAGAGCTAAGTATGGAGGAATTTTGTCCCTTTTAAAAGTAAACAAGATGGACGGAGTTCTATCCATATTAGTTCAGTTCTATGAATCGGTGTACCACTGCTTCACGTTTCCAGATTATCAACTCACACCAACACTGGAAGAATACTTTCAGCTGATTGATTTACCCATTTTTGAACAAGACCCATTCTCTAGCTTGGAAGAGATTCCCAAAGATCATACCATTTCAAGAGCCACCTCCTTGGAAGTGTCAGATATCAAAGCTCACATGACCAACAAGGGAGGAATTTAAGGTCTACTAGTTACATTTTTGATGGAAAGAGTTTAATACTTTGCCAGTATGGGAAACATGGTTGCTTTCAAGGATATCTTTGTTCTACTCACCTATGGATTATTCCTCTTTCCCAACATTGACAACTTCATCAACATCAACGCTATCAGGATATTCTTAATTAGGAACCCAATCCCAACTTTGCTTGCAGATGCTTACTGTTGCACCCCAAAATTTGACCAACCTTTTCTTCCTAACTTGGCTTATGTTTCATTTCATTTAACATTTGCATTTGCATAGCATTAGTTCTAATCAGGAGATCAAGAATTGTTGTGCCATTAAAGAGAAGAGTCTTCTTGGTTTCAAGCTTAAGTAAAGGTATTTGTGCAGATCATCAAGTGTTCATCATCACCTTGAAGTTATTAGAACTCCTTGAGAGGAGTGTTTGGTGTGTGGTTTTTGCCTCCTATCCTGAGGCTCACTGGAGGGTCATCAAGGGTTCATGAGGTCATTTATTTGGACAAGAAATGGTTTTGAATTTCATTGTGTACCTTGAAGGGTCATTGTGGGGTTTGAGTAGTCATTCAATTCATCTGTAAAAAGGCACAGTCAAAGGACATGGAACTAGGGTTTCATCTGGTCAACCCAAAGTCAAATGTGGACTTGAGAAGGTTCAAGACTTGATTATAAGTTACTTGAGTCAGTTATCTCAAAGCATTTAGGATGCCATGTTAAGATTAGATTAAGAAGAATCAAGGGTTCAAGAAGCTACTAAATTAGGGTTTCAGAGGTTTTCAGTGTAAAATCCCCTTCTTTGGTGCCTAACTTCAAGGACAATTTACCATATGATGCAAGCTCAATCTCTTTCATGAAAACATGAGACTTGTAGGGAATGTTCTTAGCTTTCTTTTAAGCACAAGAACTCACCCATTGAGTTTGTACATCTCAAGTTATGAAGCCAATAAGTTAGGGTCCTCAGATGAAGATACTTTTGGTCAACTTAAATTCAACTCACTTACAAGGCATTTTTGACTTAGAATCAAGTTTCTCCTCAACTTCAAGTGAACATGAAAGTTTTTCCACATGATCTTAAATTTCTAAAAAGTCATAGAAGTCTGTTTTATCATGTGTACATCTCAAGTTATGGTCTTCACAAAGCAAGGGTATTCTTGGAAACTTCATTATGGGTCATTCTTTTCAATGGTCATCTTCATGAACTTTAAGGCCTCAAATCCAATTTTGACCAACATGAAACTTGTCCCTAAGGGTCTCAACTTCACAATGGACTTAAAATTCATGGATTTTGATGCATTATGTGATCGTGTGGATCATTTTAAGGTGAAAATTTGACTTTTGGTCATGATTTGAATATCTTACTTTGCAAGTTACCTTTTGATATCATTTTTGAACTTTTTCACACCAATACATGATCCTAAAGAAGTTTACCACATTTGGACCAACATGTTTAAGTCATTATGTGCCACTTTTCTCTCAAAATCACCTAAGAAGTCATGGTTCAAAACTTGGTGTAAAGAGTTGCTACATGACCAAAACCTGCACTTCATTTCTACACCATATGTATTCCTTCTTGCTGCCACTAGTGTAAAAATACTTTCTTAGCAGAGGTTTTTAAGTCAGTTCATCAATAACCCGACTTAAGAAGTCACACGGTGGCAAATCCGTAAATATTTGAAACTTTGTTATGTCGTGTCTATGTTTAACCGACCTAACAAAGATTAAATAAAAAAAATGTAATTTACATTAAATTCTTTAAGTCGGTTCTTTTACCGAAATGACTTAAGAAGTTTATTTATTAAGTCACGTGTTTATTACCTGACCTAAGAGGTTCTTACAAGACTCCGGTTCGATTCCTACTTAATACATTTTAGTGAAATAAAACAATTATAATATAGTACATTTTGCAAACCCTAAAAGTTGTTGAACCACACTGTATCTTCTTTCCGGTTCAATCTGGGGGCTTGGATTTCACTGCCGTTTATGGAGGTGCAGCGTACTTGACATTGTCGCCACCAACGCCACAGTCGCAAACTATTCTACAATCGCCGATGCATTCGCGTGCTCCGGCGCAATTGACATTGGATTTTCAGTCGTTAAGTCAACGGTCGTGGTTACATTCACAGCCACGGTGGAAACAACAGAGAACGTCAAAGTCTCCGCCGGTAATGCCACATTTACGATCTCTGCGGTCACAATTAGTTTCTCCGGTCCATCGTTTACAACACCCCTTACAAAAGCTTCCGGTGAAGAGGTTAATGAAATAACGTTTTGCTTTTTTCTTTCTGAATGTGTTGCATATACTGATAAGCAATTTTTCGATGCTAAAGTGTAGCGATATTCAGTTAGAAAGTTGAATTGGAATTAGTGATTCGTGTTTTGAATTTTAGTATTGAGACTTGAGATTGTATTAGAAATAAAAGGCTTTTAGCTTCTAATTGAAGACAATGGTTCTTATCTGTAATTTGATTAGATGTGCGAAAAGCATGATTCTTGGAGAATTTTTAAAGGTAGGGATGGTTGTGTGAGTGCTAGTGTAAAGAGCATTAGGGATAAAAGTATGAATTTCCTATCAATTGTAGTCAAGAATTCATTTCACTAATAATCTAACTTGGTTATTGTATCTGAGAGTGATTTTAGCATCATTCTGAGGTTGGTTATAATAATGTAACTTGTGGGTAAGTAGTGAAAAGAGTAATGCTTGCACTTTTGGGAAAAAGAAGTTATAAATTTTCCACTAAACTAGGCAATTACCAAATAGACTAGACAACTGCCATTAGTTTTCATGAAAGGAAAGTGACCTAAACTTGTTAATAAAAGCATTAATTTCATTTGTCCATTTAAAGAGTCCTATCAAAAAGATTGTTTTATCTCTCCCTCTGATTGAATTTTACTTCACAGTAGGAACTTTTGTACAAATTTTCATTTTATTCTGTTGAATGCATTTATTTCCTTCAGAAAGCACGAGTCTTCTAGATCACAGCCTCAATATATGCAGGATTAAAGGATAATACTCCAAAGAAACAAAAACAGTGTAACTGCAAAAATTCTCGATGCCTAAAATTGTGAGTACTTTATCTTCCCTGTATGAAAAACTTCCATCAAGAGTATTTTACCACATGACCTATATGAACATCATGCCTGCTTTTTTGTGCTTTCTTTAACTAACAATAGCTAATTTTGCAACTACAAGGTACTGTGAGTGCTTTGTAGCTGGGATCTATTGTGATGGTTGCAACTGTCTGAATTATCATAATAATGTGGACAATGAGGCTGACCATCAGGAGGAAAATGGAATAACTCTGGAAAGAAATCCAAATGCTTTCAGACCAAAAATTGCAAGCAGTCCACAAAAACCAGAAGTTTCTATGGTTAGTAATTCAATTTAACACCCTCAAGTATTTATAGTTGGTGTTTGGCATCAGTCTTTTGGGCTAAAATTTTGTGATTTTAATAACTATTCTGGATTTAGCTGATATTTTAGTTGACTTGTGCTACATTTAAATGTCTTGAACAAACTCAGAAGGAAGTATCTGAAATTCAAGTCATGGACCTCGTGGAGCTGAACCCGTTGAGAATATCAATTTCATGTAAGTGAACAAAAATGTTTTTCTTTTCTTTTCTCAATCGTTATTTGCTTTTGGTGAAACGGTGACTTAAACAAGGCAAATATTAATGGTGGATGCAGGTTTCTAACGAACAACTCTCTTAGTGGAACAACTTCCGGGTGGATCCTGACCAGCAAACAGAACTTGTCAGCACATTTTCTTGATTTTTTTTACCACTAACTACTTACTTTTTACTCACTTGTTGAAATTTTGGTGTTAACACAAGCACGATTAGTCTTGAACACTCGTTGAATGATGAAGTAATTAAAATATACATGCTTCATGTTTCAGCGATTTGTCTTTCAATAATTTTTTTGAGTCTTCTGCGACTGATTGCCAACCCTTGGATGTGTAAGCTTCATTTTTTTCCAACAATTTTACAATTATTTTGTGTATGTTATCCTATAGAGAGCTTATGAAATTTAGTTGAAAACTATTTTCATAAGGTATCTTCTATAAGCTATTTTCATAAGTTATCTTCAATATGCTATTTTCATAAACTATCTTATAGAGTTTATGGAATTTAGTTGAAAACAGCTTATGGACATGTCTTAAGCTATTACTATAAGCTCTTACAAACAGTTCTACTTGTACTTATGTCAGTAGATAAACTCAAGCAAACCAATCCAGACCGGAGCTTAGTTTCTATTTTTTACCAAAATGTTGCTCATATTTTGTATCTCGTTTCTAATAAATCAAAAGTTCTGAATTTCAAAACTATATAATGACAGGGTCATAAATATTTAAAAGACTTTAACATTATGGAAGAAGTTGTTGGAGTCGGCAAGGGAATTGCTCGGGACTTTAATGTTGATGTTAATGATAGCACCTTGAAAATACACTTATCATGGGCAGGAAAAGGAACTAATGCAATTCCTATGAGAAGTGTATATGGACCACTTATATCTGCTATCACCGTGACCCCAAGTAAGTACTAGTTTTCATATTGTTTTGATTTCATAACCTTCTGCTAAATATACCGATTAAGCTACATTGTATTTCATATTCTTAAAAACATTTATACTTTTCTTTAATCTTTAAAATGACAAACACCGGGAGAAGGGATAAAAACCACCTCTGCTTTCTTCATCTCAGATCACAAGTTATAAACGTGTGACTCTGTTTATTTTATGCTAGTATATATGAACGGGAAACGTAAATCCTAGTTAAATGGATTGAGGAGTAATGCAATTAAAATTTTGGTAATTGAAAATAGTGAGTGTATTGTAGAGAGTGGTTGTCTATGTTTATACCGGTAGTTTAAGGGCTGAAGTTGTTACTTAAGTTCAAACGAACCATTGCTGTGGAGATGCTGGTTTTAGGCGGTTTTGATGAATGCTGGTGTGGAGGAGTCTCGTACAACAGGTTGAAACTGCATACTGGATTGTGGCTCTCACGGAAAACAAATGGAAACATAACTAATTGAGAGTGATGAAGCTTGACAAAGAAAACCCGCTCGGAGTTGTCGTTGAGGTTTACGTGCATGAAGAAGGTAGTACGGTTTGAATTCCTTTTTACATTAAGATTGCTCAAAAGAACATTCTAAACCTGAATGATAAGTCAAATCCCTTTGTTGAAATGTAGGTTGAGTGGACATGCTGCTGCAATTCTGTCTTTCATGCTTCTTTCTATCTCGGCTTGGTTTGTGAAGAAGCTCTCGGTTGTAGGTTTTTTTCATGGCATATCACCAACTTCAGTAAGTTTGTATGAAGAATTAGCAAGTGATGACACTTATGCTAAATAATTTTGTTGATTCTATGACAGCAAAGAAGAACTTGTCGGACTGTTAGTTCCTCCTGCAACATCAATGACGACGTCCAAGTGTTCTGAAAACCTCGAATAAAGTTCGCGGATTCGGCATAGCCTTGGAATTGCTTTGGCGAGAAGATTGGTGTTGGAATCAATTATGAGTTGCTATTTCAGCAACTTTGGTATGTTATTTCCTGGCAATTATTGTGTAATTCTTGTCTCGAGTTTTCTCGCCGCCAACGGCCTCTCGTTTTTAAATGGATTATGAGTGTTTGACATGGTTTTTATCACTGCATTTTGTGTATTTGACACTCATCGCTCCAACCGTCTCCGAAGTAAACAACACTGTGCAACAGCTGTGGGAGTTTGACAGTTCGTCGACTTCTAATTTCATTATCCAGGGTCGTGGGGTGCGCTACGGGACTTCCGCTATAGGGCTTTGAATAGGTTACACAGAGGTGATACTTTTTTCTATATATATTCTCTTTGGAGGGTCAAGTCTTCTCGGATGTAGTAGTATTATTTTTTGAGTTTTTGTGAATTGAGTACTGATATAACAGTTGTTAGACCAGTTTACGTTGTGTTCTACCGGTATTAGATCTTAAGGACATTTTAAGCTTGGGCACTGGTTCTTGTTTTTATGCCAAAGATACAATACCTTTTTTCTCTTTGGTGTTGTAATTTTGTTTATGAAACTAGTTTTCATGGATAGACACAAGTGTCCTATCAAATTTGGTTTTATATGTGTAAAATCAACTTGTATTATTAACACATACATATTGTACTGATTACATTGCATTAAAAATAGATACTATATGTGGTATTATTTTACAAACATAACCATACAATTCTTACACAGTATCAGTAGTTTTATTGTAGTTTTATTTTACAAAATGGCGTTATTGTAGTATCAGTAGTTTATATATATATATATATATATATATATATATATATATATATATATATATATATATATATATATATATATATATATATATATATATATATATATATATATATATATATATATATATATATATATATATATATATATATATATATATATATATATATATATATATATATATATATATATATATATATATATATATATATATATATATATATATATATCTGTGTGTGTGTGTGTGTGTGTGTGTGTGTGTGTGTGTGTGTGTGTGTGTGTGTGTGTGTGTGTGTGTGTGTGTGTGTGTGTGTGTGTGTGTGTGCTATCCCAAAAAAAATGATATTAAAAAAAATCAAACTTGTTAGGTCGGTTAAATATATTTGATTTAAGAAAAGAAGTTCTTAAGTCGGGTACAAATTGGATAAGGGCTTTCTAAAAACCTAGACTTATTAAGTCGGACATAGTTAAACCGACCTAATAACATTTTCTTAAGTCAGGTCCAAATCCGACTTAAGAAGTCAAAACTTCTTATGTCGGCAATTCTTAGGTCAGTTTCGGACCCGACTTAAAAAGTCATTTTTAACCGAGTTAACAAGCATTTTATCTACTAGTGTGCCCAAAAATAGAGTGAATGGAGCTGAACCCGTGTGTATGTGTAAATTGAATTTTTTGGCCACTTTTTGAAATCACTCAAATGAAGTAGCATGGGCATGCATGATCACTACAAACCCATCATATAAGAGTCAAATTTCTGCCCTAAACCATCAGAGTGAGTGTTTTGCTGCGTGAGAGAGCTCCATCATTCCAAAATTTCTCAAATTTTCATTTCTTCAAATCTGCCATTTCTTTGAGAATTCTTGCAAACTGTTGCTCAATTCCTCTTCAGAAAAGCTCAAGGAACAAGTTGGGAGGCTGAAACAGAAGCTTGCTTGAGGTTTGAAGGGTCAACGAAATCTCTCTATTTGGTAAATTTCTTCCAACTGTTTCTCCCATTCTAGGCACATTTTTAGGCTCATTATTGGCGCATATGAAGTCCTACATATTGCAGGCAATGTTTGTCATGCTATCATGCTTGTTTGATGAGATTTCAATTCATGTGTTCAAAAACCGTGACCCATTTTCTTGCTTGTTTAAGAACCTTTTTGAGATATAAATGGTAGATTTGGATCCCTTGTTGAAGGAGCTTTTGAATGGTACCAGCTTTTGCCATTTTTATTGAGATTTCTTTTTTACTTTCCAAAATTTATGTTTCTGTTTTTATTTTATTTAGCTATTTTATTTAAAATTTACAATTAAAAGTGTTTTATAATGTGTACCCTAACTTGATCATGGCCATTGACCTTCATTCAAATACCCCCCCATGACCCAACTTTTTATCCCACTTGGGTGTGGATTGAAGGAGTTTTAACGGCTGGTTTGGGTCATGGTTGATCATTTTTCATTTTGTTTTGCATTGCTTTTTGTTGCCCCTCGATTAATGCTCGATAAGGTGGAACACCCTTAACAATTGAATTGTTTGGTGATGCCTTGAGATGGATATGGCTTTGAAAGTTTGGCTTCTGTTTGCCCTTGACTTGAGTAGTTTTTGTTTTTTATTTGGATTTTATTGAACATTTCTTCTATTTTTGATGAAGCTTGCAAGTCAAGTCATCTTAGAAGAGGTTCATACAAACTAGTTTGACCTAGTTCCTTTGGGAAATGACTTTTATGGATCCCATATGCACCCTATGAGTCTTGATGTTTGTTTATGACATGATTAAGGTCATGGTTCTTGTTTTTTTAGGTCATACACTTATGTAACTTGTTTCACAAGTTACTTAGAAATTAGGCATTTCCACTTGTCTTTAAGTGTTGAATTTGAGATAGAACTTTGGTTCTTTCATTTGCCTTGACTTGGTTCTTGTTTGTGCTTTGTTCTTAATCTTTGGTTTAAGCTTTCTCCTTATGGTTTCACTTCTTCCCCATTTGCTTTGATCATCATTCAACGTGATTTGGTGTTCATGTGTATGCTTTGAGTCTGCCTTGAATGATGCATCTCTTTTAGCACTTGTTTGCTCCTTTCTTTTACATGATCAATTTGAATTGTTTGGTTGAGATACTTTATATGTGCTTTCTGCCCAAGCTTCTTTCTCCCATCTTCTCTTTGATCATGGCCTTTTGATTTTTCTTTTTGTTTAGCTTTGCTTAAGTGATTGACATTTGAATGGTTGTAGGAGTTGTTACTTCTCCCATTTCTTCTCACTCTTTTTGACTTGTTTAAGTCAACTTGCTTTGATCATTTGTCTTTGTTGCATCATTTGATTCTCATATCCCATATTTGCATCTTTGCATATCATGTTTGCAATTGCATTGACTTATTTAAATCAACTTCTTCTAATTTTTCATTTCATCTGTGATTGAATTATCTGTTGTTTACTTGGTCTTTTGCCATGATCCCTTAGGATTCCTAGTCCCTCTGGGCGATATGCGACGCATTCGCTCTCAAGTCATAATATTTAGTGCAACATGAGTTACAAACTTAACTCAATTCACTTCTTCATAAAAAGCACAAAACAAAACATCAAACCTTTTTATCCTTCGGGATTGCTAAAATCATTTTCAGGAAGAGTGTGTTAAGTGTTGGTTCTACCACAAACAGGTAACGCCTAAGTCTCCAATGGTCGAGCAGCAATATACCTAATTGCTAGAACGAAGGTTTAACCCTACTCAGTTAAAACACTTGAACCAATCTGTGGTCGTGTCAGCCCGAACTACATTTGCTCTGATTTCTCATACCAGATGAGGATACGTTTGCTCTAATTTCTCATACCAGATGAGGATACGTGTCAGCACGAACCAATCTGTGGGTGTGTATATGTGTGTATATATGTTGCATTTGTACTTTATTGCATTTTTCATTTTACTTTTCACACATTATTATCATAATGCTGTGTTGTTGGATGGGATTGTTCCATTGTGTGATAAGCTAAAACCCAGACTTGAGTATAACCTTAGCATTAGAAGTGGAAAGTAGTGATGGACCTGTATGTTTGGCATGCTCTAGTTCTCATGAAATTCATGCTCAGACGAGATTCTCTTTGATGACTACCTTTCCAGTCTGTTTCAGACAGTTGAGAGGATATTGGATTTGAGGATTGTCGACTCTGGGGACCGTTCACTTGGGAGTCAGCTAAGTGAGGCCGCTTCGTTTGACTATGATGCCAAACCAAAAATGGTGAACGTATCGTCGTTTCTCGAAAGTTTGTGACACTAACGACCGCATAGGATGCTAGACCTTGTCAGAGATAGGTTCATACCTGTGAGTGGGGAGGGTTATGCAAGAAACTTTGACCTTCAACCTACCCGGTTTATCTCGTCAGTGTGGACTTTTGGTCCTTGATACAGTGGGGTTCCTTATATCAATGTTGTATTATTTTCTCACCAAAGCGAAGCTCTGGTTCAACTCAGTTAGCAGCACATCAATCTTGATCCCCTGTTGCATTTGCATACTCATTTGAATTTTAACAATGACATGTATTTGTGTTTCAGGTGCATATTTTCTTCTTGATTCTAGTAATCTAATCCACTGTCAGCATGACGCCCAACTTGAAGAGAACAGTAGTGTACAAGTTTCCAACACCGGATATAGGGTCCTTGCTCAGTTTGATTTCTGCAGCTGATCACAATGTGATGGAGGATTTCAAGAAAAACTATGGGAAGATTCTGAGTTATGTCTGCAAAGCTTCATTGTTTGAGTTGGGAGGTCTTCATACCTTGCTTCAGTTCTATGATCCTCAATTGCGATGTTTCACCCTCCCGGGATTTGCATTGATGCCTACTTTGGAAGAATTTGCCATGCTGCTAGGAGTCCCAGTTCTAGAACAAATTCCTTTCTACCATTCTGAAGTAGAGCCCAACTTGACAAAGTTAGCAAATTCCCTTCCACATATCAAGTTCCTTTACCTAACTTGTAAGTCAAGCGCTTTTGCCTCGCCATCGACCTTACTTTATACCCATATGACCTCCCTTCCATTAGTCCAAACCTTAATCATTTCGTACGCGAATACAAACCTTGATTCATATCGAGCACTTTATCAAAATAAACTTAATATACTTAACCATACTTAAACACAATTTATATACATAGATAAAAAGGGATTTGGAATGGAGTCTTTGATTCCTCGTCTCGATTGTTCGGGCCCGAGGAGTCTTTCTTAAGTTCAAACAATTGTCTTCTCTAAAAAACTTTACAGTGCAACTCTATATCAAACTATTTTTATAATAAATGAACTCAAAGCCTATTTTCCTAAATACTTATATGAAAAAGATAGAGAATCAAGTCTTTGACTCACTCTCCCGATTGCTTGGGCCCGAGGAGCCTTTCTTAAGCTTCGAGTAATCGTCATCCGATTTAACACACTCTAACTATATCAAAGCTCTTTCATAATATAAGATGAAAACGAGAGAGAGTCAAGTCTTTGACTCACTTTCCCAATCACTTGGGCCCGAGGAGTCTTTCTTAAGCCTCGAGTGATCGTCATCCAATCAAAATACAAACACATTAATCCAATTTCTCACCACCGTGCGATTAAAACTTTTTCCTAAAAGAACATTGTTCAGTCCCTTCTTCCGCGCATATGAACTAGTACTTCAACCTCCCCTAGCGAGCAAACAAGCCAACATTTAGCAGTTAGAATGCAAACTAAACACTCGATCGTTTAAAACTCAAACCTTTACCTGTAGTCCCACGAACTACGATGCTCTAAATTTTCCATTGCAGAAGGGAGTACGTAGGCACAATGGCCCCAATCCTTGGCAAGCACCCTAATAAAAACCACCCATTTTCCCCTAGTAAGCAAATCTTTTAGAAGATAAACAAACTTAGCTAACTTCTCTCACGAATCGAATCAAGAAGTTTCCGTTGAGTACAACGGACATAAAGGGTGCTAATACCTTCCCTTTGCATAATCGACTTCCGAACCTAGAATTTGGTTGCGACGGCTATGTTCTTATCTCTTTAAAGGTTTTATCGATATTTTTCTATTCCTTCCTTGGAATGAATAAAGTTCAGTGGCGACTCTATTCAAACGCTTTTTTTGCGTCTATCGCGAGGATCATATTTTTTGAGGTACAACAGATGGTGACTCTGTTGGGGAAGTGCATAGCCCTATGCTAGAGAGAGTCAAGCCTAACTTGACTCGATTCGTGATAGTTAGATCCGTTTGTGTATTTATCTTCTCTTAGTATTTTGTTGCTTGATTGCTTATATATATATATATATATATATATATATATATATATATATATATATATATATATATATATATATATATATATATATATATATATATATATATATATATATATATATATATATATATATATATATATATATATATATATATATATATATATATATATATATATATATATATATATATATATATATATATATATATATATATATATATATATATATATATATATATATATATATATATATATATATATATATATATATATATATATATATATATATATATATATATATATATATATATATATATATATATATATATATATATATATATATATATATATATATATATATATATATATATATATATATATATATATATATATATATATATATATATAAATATATATATATATATATATATATATATATATATATATATATATATATATATATATATATATATATATATCATATTATTGTTTCTCGTGACACCATTGGGGGGTTCTCTGATTATTGGAACTTTGTGAGATGGCTCTACACCCGAGCCTGAGAAAAACATAGGATTAGAGTGGTGGTTGTATAGTGGAATCCCTTGAGGAGTCTTTCTCGTTGGGAGGATACGAAATCCCCACTTAGAGTTTATTCCCTTAAGGATGTTGTTGTCGTGGTGAGCCTTCGCCATGGTAATAATGTTTTTAAGCCTGAATCTATAACTCTAAGGACCTTTTACCCTTTTTCCATGGCGGTTGGTAGTGTTAACTCATGAGGATCATTCCTTGTTGGGTTGATACGAACGCCCCAATCAGATGAGATCCCTTGAACGTATCATTATGCTGACAATGATATTTTAAACCTCGATCTATGACTCTGAGATCCCTTTAAGAAACCTTGGACTCGCGGGTTGTGTAGTAAAGACTCATGAGGAGCCTTTCTCGTGGGACGATACAAAAACTCACCTATAAGAGATTCTTTCAAGGGTATTATTGTTGGATGAATCTTCATCATGGCAATAATACTTTTGAAAGTTCTATGATTCTAGGCACTCACCTCTTTAAAACCTACCCATGGGGTTTCAATGATCAGAGAGCTTTTAACTTCAGAATTGTGTTGGTGACCTCTGTCCTTACATTTGCATCATATACTCATATCATAACATTTACGTTTTGGTTTTCAGGGAATTTAAGAATTATATTGCCAACATCCAAGAACCATGGGAAGCAACATCAGAGGCACATTTCCTTACAGCTTCAGGAGACCCAAATTGGAAGACTTGTGCAGTTTAGTTTCTCTCATCCCTGTTGTATTCAGGGTTAACTTTATGAAGGATTATGGCAGACTTCTTCACATACTAATTCAAGATGTGGATTCTAAGGCACTTGTCACTTTAGGTGAGTTCTATGATTCTTCTTTAAGGTGCTTCACATTTAAAGATTTTCAGCTAGCACCAACATTGGAAGAATTCGAGAGACTAGTGGGTATCTGTATAAAGGGTAAGTCACTGTTTGTAGGAATAAAAGGGATTTGGAAGACAAAGTAATTGATGATGCCCTCCACATGCATAAGAGAGACATTACTGATAATTGGAAGAATAAAGATGGGGTTAAGAGACTTCCTCTTAAGTTCCTTATAGACAGAGCTGATACACTTATTAAGGCCCAGAGTTGGCATCCTTGTTATACAGTGGTGGCTTTAGCTATTTATGGAATCGCTGTATTCCCTAACATAGATGATTTCGTAGACATGACAACTATTCATGTCTTTTTAATCGAAAATCATGTGCCAACTCTTTTAGCTGATGTTTTTTACTACCTAAGTTGGAGAAGTGAAAAGAGAAGTGGTTCCATTGTTTGTTGCGCCCCTCTCTTATACCAGTGGTTGAATATGCACCTGCCTACCAAAGGACCATTTGTTGATTGAGCTAATGATAGTTGGGCTCAAAGAATGGTGGCTCTTAGATTTGTTGATCTCTCTTGGTATTCACAAGACTTTGATGAAGTTATCACTAGTTATGGTGAGTTCCTCAATGTTTCTCTAATAGGAACTTGAGGCTGTATTAATTCCAATCTGATGTTATCATTTAGACAACTTGGGTATCCTATGGTAGCTCCTCCTGAGAAGAAGGACCTTGAAGCCTTCCTAATGCATGACTTAGGGATTGAGAATACTGAGTTATTTAGAAAGATTACAAGAGCTTGGAGGACCATTAAGAAGAAAGGAAGAAGTGAATTAGGAAGAAGGAATGGTATGACTAAAGAGCCTTACTTTTTATAGGTTAGGGAAAGGGCCAAAGAGGTCAAGATGCCTTTTGAGGAAAAGGTATATGAGCTTTTTCCTGAACCTAAGTCTACCCACATTCCCATAGAAGAAGCTGAAGACCTCAAAGCTACCATATAAGGATTTAATGAAAGAGAATGAGAGCCTTGAGGCAAAGCTCCAAGAAGTCACCAGTGAGAAAAATACCATGAAGTGGGAGCTCCAACACAAGAACACCTAGTTAAATGTGGTGGAGAAGAAAGCAGACAAAGAAGAGCATCGGAAGAAAAAGGTTAAGGCGTGTCTTAATCAGTCTGATAGCAAGGTGTCGCTACCGCGAAAATAAGGTGCTGGCAAAACAGAAGAGTCGCCACCTTTCGTTATTTATCCCTCAGAACGGGAAAGGAAACGATCGGAAAAACCTGACGAAAAGGTATAAGACAAGGTCATCGCAACCATGTCTGGGTTCGAGAGTCAGTTACGCAAGGGGAAGGTATTAGCACCCCTCACGTCCATCGTACTCGATGGGATCCACGCTTGTTGTGTTTATCTGACGGGTTGGTTTTACTATCTACCTACCAAGGCTGGTTTGAAAAGAAAAGAAAAACTGATTTAGCAAAGCATCGCGCTTTATGCCTACGTATTCTCATCAGAGAATGAGAAATCAAAGTCAACGTAGTTCGACTAACTACGGGTTACGGGGAAGGTGGCTCGCAAATACGTCAGTATTGTGCCTACGTACTCTCAACAGGTATGAGAGATCAAAGCTTACGTAGTTTGGAAAAATACGGATTACAGAGGTTCAGATTCATTTGTTTTTTCGAGTAGGGTTAACAAATAGTTCCAGCAGTTTGGCGTACGCAGCTCAACCCTTGGAGACTTAGGCGTTACCGTTTGCGGTGGAACTGGGAGTTAACGACACTCTTTTCCTCAGAAAAGCTTCCTTTGAATTATGGGCCCACGGGGCAAAAAGGTTTGAAGTTTGTTTTCTGTTTTTTACGGAAGAAGTGTTTTTTACGGAAGAAGTGTTTTTTACGGTTGTCTGCAACTAATATCGCACTAGAGACTATGACTTAGGAGTGAATGCGTCGCATGTCACCCTAAGGGTACCACACTAAACATCCTGATTGTTGAAGAGTGACCCTTCAACAATCATTTCCTAAGTAACTTAAGGCTCGTAACGTACGACATCAGTTAACCTTTATTACTGTATTTTTGATCTGTTTGGAGATGAGAAGAGAGAACAGGCTCAACTAAAGGGAGACTATCAAGTCCTAACAGTTGTCATGTCAAGGATTCATCCTATGATCGAAGTTTGAAACAGGGAACTCCTAAAAGTTATCATGCATAGGTTTCAGCCTACAGTTCTAATCATTACTTCCTTATCAAAGGAAGTGAGATTCCTAGGGGATCATGTCAATGGGATACAGAAACAGATAAAGCATCAGCTAAACAGTAAACAGATAAACAGTAGAGATGCACATGCTATGCAGCAATACAAGCAGAGGGAGACCCACTCGACCTCTCGGCAATCAAGCAAAGCCAATCAATAACATACAAGCAGAGGGAGCTCAACTCAACCTCTTATGCAAACAAGCAAGGGGAGTATCACCTCAACCCTTCAATGCACTTAGGCCTAGAATCATCTACATGAGAGCCTATTCTAATGCAACACACCAGACAGTCACAGATACAGTCAAGCAATCAAGCATACGACAAACAAACAGCACAACATACTCCAATAGCAGAACAGTCTTCAGGCCCAAGTTGTCCATCAGGAGAAAGGGAAAGAGAACTTCATCTTCAGATTCCAACTTGCTTCAACAAGAAAGTATGTGAATCATCACAAAGATCACTGCAGGATGAGGAGAAGCAGGAGGTAAACCAATGGAATCCCTCCAGGCACTCAACCACTCATTTGGGATAGGCATCCTCAAAGGTTCTACCTTTTGTGATATGCCACACATCCTTCCTAAGGATGGATGAGGCTTCCACATAGGGACCTTGTATCATAGGATGGGAATGGCATGCACACAAAGCAAGCCATGTTTGTTTGAAGAAAGAAAACAACCTCTTAGGCTCTTCTTAAACCCTAATGAGGTACCTACTTACTTACCATTCTATCAAGAAAGAATACCCTACCTAGAATCATCTAATGGCCATTTACAAGGTTAATCTATAAAATTCCCTAAGTTAGGATCACCTAAACTAAAGTTAATTTGTAAAATAGGGAACTAATTGAAAATCACTCCTAAAAATTCTAGAGAAAATACCATATTATCTTACATGTATCAACATCCCATGGTAGAAAAATCAGAGGTTACACCTAAATCAAAAGGCTCAAATTAAATCTAAAACTTCAAGGGTACACTAAAGGGATCCATCCATGAACACTCCTAAACAATTACCATAAAATCCTATTTAAAATCATCTAAAAAATATAACAAAAATCACATAACATGATCAACATGTATATAATCAGCACATAAAATTTCAATATCAAACTCAAAAGCAAGAATGAGAAATAAAATCAACAAATTCAGTACATAATTATTCCATCATTAAAAGCATACTACCATAGAAAATATGAAATTAATTGCAAAAGAAATGGAAATTTAAAATAAAAAACATGGAAATATTCTAGACATCCCAAACTAGCTAGAAAATATTTTTTCATGATTTTATGAAACAATTAAATGAAATTGGAAGGGTGGTGCAAGTAGCAAACATCCAAGGCAATTCGAAATGGGCCACGTGAGGGTGGGGTGCGGATAGCAGCTGGTACAAAGCCCAGCGAAATTCATTTAAGTTGTGTGATGAGCGTTGATGTGGCGCGCTGATAGCGGTTGGATGTGAGGAATTCGTCAACCTTTCCCAAGCGGTCGGACGGTAGCGGTGCATCTTCTCCGATTTGAACATCCAAGGAGGGAAAAACGCAACAGCCGGCGACGGTAGCCGTGAGGATTTCCGGCGAACTACTTCCATCTCTAACTCTCTCATAACTCCATGGAATCGCACGATTTTTGAACCAATCTTGAAGGATTTTTCGCAAGGATTTCAAATATCATATTTATTCATGCTATAATTTCAAAACCAGAGAGATCCATAGCCAAACATAAATCGGATTCAACTCTAATTTGTCTCTAAACTTCGAATTTTCTATCCAGAATCCATCTATGGTTCAATTCTAACTTTACCACATGTAACTAAGGTCTTAAATGCTCATAATCTAAGAGAAAGTTTGAGATGAAGAACCTGACACAAAGCTTTGAATCTGATGACTTCTAGAGCTCCACGTGCTTCCAAAAGGTGCAGATTCCTTCAATGGATGATGATGAACAATTCTTGAAGTCCAATTCCCTCTGAAACTCTCTCAATCTCAAAATTCAAAAATCAAGTTTCAAGCTTCTTCACACACTTGCTCCAACTGATTCTCAACAGAATTTGCCACTAGAAACTTCTAAGAATGATCTAAATTCAATTTATAATCTGTTTAACACCTTTGGAGGCCCAAACAAAGCCCAATTTGTGATTTCTCATTTTCAATTTTCTTCCAAAAATCCACTTATGGTGTGCACGATTTTGGCTTGATTTTGCCTTCAACTCACTTCAATTCACTTGCTTGACAGTTGTGGAGTATAATTGGATGGTTTTCCTTTCTTGATTTCAACCAAAGGGATGTATTTGAAATGTTACTTCATCATGAAGTAATCCTCCAAATGACCATGTTATATACCTCAATTCAAAAATGTAATGATTCCAAAGTGTTTAGAACTTATTTTCCAATCAAAATGAGCAAACATTTGGCTTGACATCATTCACTTATCAATTGTTTTGAATATTTTCATTTTAATTCATTAAAATGGACTTTTGTGAAATTTCTTCAACCAATGCTTGTTTCAATCCATATCAATGGACTCTTGATACTTGGCTAAGCTAAAAACATCATTTTGAGCAACTTTCATGTTGAAAAAAACTCCATTTGAAGCTTGCAAGATAGTGAAATTAACCTATAATTCAAAATGACCTGTAATGTCTAAATACCCAAAATACCCTTTACTTGTCAAAGCCATAACTTGAGTTCTACAAATCCAATCATGGACTTCTAGTACTCTATGGAAAGATAAGAGGATAAGGAACAACATTTCTGTTGACCAAAAGTTCATAGGAATCATCGTTATAGGGCAAACGTGTCATGCAAGTTGGGTAACTTTCAAGCTCCAAATTCACATGCCTCAGATGACTTGTAACTTGTCTGGCTCATAACTTGAGTTATATAAACCCTATCAAGGACTTCTAGTACTCAAATTAAAGCTAAGACCATGCCCTACAACAATCATGTTGGGGTCAATATGAGATAAAGATCACATCTTGAATTAAATGGCCTTGAAGTCAGGGGTCAAGCTAGGGGATTTTACACTGTCAAGTCTTAGAAACCCTAGCCTGAAACTTCTCAAACTCCTCAATCATAATGAGCTTACATTGAAATCATCCTTAGAGCATCTCAATGTATCAACCCATGATCACATGGCTCTTGAATTAGGTCTCAACCTTCTTCAAATCCTCAGTTGACTTAGGGTTGACCCAGTCAAACCCTAATTGCACCACTCATGGCTGAGTCTTCTTAATCTTGCATAATGACCTGTCTAGGCCTCAAAGTGATCTTCAACACTTCTCATGAGCTCTCTCAAGACCTAAAGTCCAACTTCATGGCCTCAGAATCATCTGATGGCTTCCCACAACTCTCAATTTAGGAGACACACACCCTTGGTTTCAACCACTCTCTCTGAGGCTCTTTTAACTTCTCTGACAAGGATATCAACCCTTGAACACTTGAATAACCTTCTTAGCTAGCTTCAAAGTCTTGTGTAGCCCTTGATTGGTAATCATACCTCTTGATCCCCTGCATACATGTCAATGAAATGCAAATGATAATGCTAATGTGAATGAAATGAAACATAAGCTAGGTAAAGAAAAGTTGGGCAAATTTTGGGGTGCAACACAAGGTGAGTGAGCTGAAAGAAGAGCTGGATAGAGTTAGAAGAAAACACGTTCAAAATGAATATTGTTGGCTTGCATCCACCAAAAAGAACAAGACAATCCGAGAAGAGATGGAAGCATAGGTTCATAGGTTAAACATCGCCCTACGCCACTCAAGGGCTGCTGAACTAGAGGAGCGTAGGCTCAAAGAGGGGGCTTTGAGAGTTGCTCAAGTTAGAACTACTGATTGGGATAAGGTGTTCATAGAATTGAATGCCATTAAGAACTATGCTTCAAACTTGAAGCATGAAATAAAAGATGTCCTGGAAGATAAAGCTATATGGTCTGCTATAAGAGCGAAGGCGGCTAGTAATTTTGAGGGCTACGCAAGGTCTATACATATACTGATAGCCGACTGAGACATGTATCGCAACAAGCTAAATGGCCTGATCGAGTTGTGCAACTGGTTGGCCAAAGATCTGGTTTGGAAACATAGTGATACTATGGAGGCAATGGATGAATTTACTCCCCACAGTATTTGTGATTTTCTGTGCATGTGCAAAGCAATGCTGAAGAAGTTTAAAGAAGAGTTAGAAGAGCGTGAGGCTAAAAGGCCAAAAGTTTGAAGTTTATTTTGTATTTATTCTTATTGATCAAACATTATGAATTGTATTTTGAATGATCCTTTTTTTATCACTTGAATATTATCCTTTTATTAATGAATGTGATTTGGTTTATTCTCGGTGTTCTTGTGTATGTTAAATAATTAATTCAAAAATTCCCTGAGAAGCAAATGCATATCATCTTGCATATCATGATACACATCCTTTTTTTCCAAAACACCTCATGACTCTAAATCTCTTCCCTTTGATACCTCCAGATTTAAGCTGACTACTCGACATCGTTACGAAACTCGACGCAATTTTCAAATGACGCTGGAACAGATTGAAGAGACTCAGAACACCGTGAGGGGTGATATTGACGCACTCAAGATGAAGATGAACCAACTACTGGAAACAATGATCACATTAGCCTGTAAGGAGAGCAATGCTGAGATTTTGGCTTATGCTAGGAAGGTGGCTGACAATATAGGAACTTCTAGAGTCATTAAAACTCCCCCTCCTATCCACGTGGACCTAGCTGAACATTCTACATCCGCCCTTCATGGCTCCAAAGTAGGAATGGATGAGCAGTCTGACGCATTTTTCCAACCACCCCCTCCTCAACATAATGTGGGGGTTGCAACTAACCTTTTCGCATATAGATTACGAACTGTTGAAGAGAAGCTCAAGTCCTTGGAGGTCCAAAAAACTCCAGGCTTGGATACTGTTGATATGTGCCTAGTGCCTGGATTGGTAATACTGAAGAAGTTCAAAGTCCCAGACTTTGATAAGTACAAAGGGGTCAGCTTCCCAAGGACTCATCTGAGAGCATATTGTCACAAGATGGCTGCTCATGTTAACAACGGGTTTCTCTTAATACATTATTTCTAAGACAACCTTAATGGGGCGTCATTGGAATGGTACATGCAATTATAAAAGGGGCAAGTTAGTACGTGGAGAGATCTCGCAAACTCGTTTTCCAAGCATTATCATTATAATACTGATTTAGCATCAAATCGTACCTAGCTACAAGATATGACTCATTGTAATAATGAGTTGTTTAAAGAGTATGCACAAAGATGGAGAGAACTGGTAGCCTGCGTCCAAGCACCACTATTGACCAAGGAGTTAACTGATATGTTTATGGGAACACTACAAGCTCAATACTTGGATCGCATGCTTGGGTCCAGTTTCCCTAACTTTGCTAAAGTGGTGTCAGTGGGTGAAAGAATCGAGACCTAACTAAAAAAGAACAAGGTTGTAGTTGTCGCGACAAATGGAGGAAGAAAATCCTTTGTAAATAAAAGAGAGGAAGAAACTAATGCCATAATGGGGGGGGGGGGGGCGGCAAAGAGATAGAGCTCTAGTGGAGATTCAATATCAACAAGTAGCTGCAGTAGCCCAAGCCCCTTATCAACAACAACAAAATTATCAGAGAGTTCCCTCTCCGCAATACCATAATTCTAAAGCTCAAAGGCCGCAAAGACCAAGACCTCCAAGAAGACAGATTGATCTGTTACCCATGTCATATGGACAAATCTTTGCTCAGCTAAACCAGAGCAGACACTTAACATTGCGAGACTTGCGCCCGACAACTTTTCCATAACCTCATGGGTACGATGCCAATGCTCGTTGTGAATTTCATAAAGGAGCCCCTGGACACTCCATAGATAACTGTTATGCTTTCCATAACAGAGTGCAAGACTTGATAAAATCTAGAGATCTCACTTTTACACCCACAGGTGCCAATGTTAAGAACAATCCATTACCTACACATGGAAGTTCTTCCGTTAATGATGTGGGGGAAAGCAATGGTTTGAGACTGATTACAAATTTTGAGGATGTTCGTCCTCCAATGACTATTATTGGCGAACAACTAAAGAGAAATGGGATGTTTCCCCAAGAAGAAGCGGAGAATTTGACTGATGAATTGGTAAAGGAATATTTACAAAGGTTCTTGGAGCAAGGGATAATACAGATAGAACGGCGGGGCTCGAATGTGGCCGCCATTGAAATCCACCAAGGCGAGTTCGTCCCGCTCCGGTAGTTTTGCAATATCATCCGTCAAAAACCTTCCAACAGAGGCCCACCCAACCAGCACCCGTAACTATGCAATATGATGTAGATGACGTCAACAGGCAAAGAGCAACACGACCAGCTCCGGTAGTAACGGAGTATCCTGTCGATGAATCTGAGCCTAAATTTTTTAAACAAAGGCCAGAGAAGCTAATAATTGAGTATGACGGCGCCAAGTGCGATGCAATGGTCGAGCCTAGTGGAATGACTCGTAGTGGTCAATTATTTGCCGCCAGACCAGTAGAAGCGCCTGCTAAATATAAAGGAAAAGCTATCAACACACCAATCAAATTTCCAAGTGTAGAGACACCAGCAAAGGTATCATCACCAAAATTAGTAGTTACGCAGAAAGAAGCTAAGGAATTTTTGAAAATCATCAGAAAGAGTGACTATAAAGTGGTTGATCAAGTAAACCAAACTCTTGCTAGGATTTCCATGCTCTCACTATTATTCAACTCAGAGGCACACAGGTTTTCGTTAATGAAGGTGTTGAGCGCTGCACATATCACTAAAGACATCATTGTATCTCAATTCGATGATGTGATAGCTAGCGTAACAACCGGAAACATTCTTGGGTTCAACGATGATGACCTAACTGCAGAAAAAAGGAACCACAACAAAGCTCTCCATATTTCCATCAAATGTCAGGACACATTGATATCCCGAGTTTTGGTGGATACAGGTTCTTCTCTAAATGTGCTCCCCAAGATTACATTGGAAAGAATGCCGGTAAAAGGAGTTAGCATGAGCCGAGTTCCCTGGTAGTCAAAGCATTCGATGGTTCCAGACGTGCTGTGATTGGCGAGGTGGACCTGCCAATAAAAATCGGACCAACTGTCTTCACCATTACTTTCTAAGTAATGGATATCTACCCCGGGTACAACTGCTTATTAGGAAGACCTAGGATCCACTCTGCAGGAGCCGCTACGTCCACTCTTCACCAGAAGCTGAAGTTTGTCAGCAATGACAAGGTAGTTCTAATTGGGGGAGAGGAAGACATCTTGGTAAGTCACCTGACATCCTTTAGGTACATTGAATTTGAAGGGGATATGGTAGAAACACCTTTTCAATTTTTGAGGTGGTGAGTACATTGGTGGTGCAGTTGGTTTCAGATAGCTAGAGCTCAAGGTCGGCAATGGCTTCATATGAAGAGGCTAAAATGGTTGTTGATAAAGGGAATGCCCAAGGCTGGGGAAAAATGGTGGACGTTGCTGAAAAATTCGACAAATTTGGGCTGGGATACCATCCCTCTCCCAGTACAACAACAGTCATATATGTGTCGCACCTCGAAAAATCACGGAGACATTTCGGAGAAACGACCCTCGCGCAAAAGGCGCGGAAATGCGATTCGACAAAGTCGCCACCGAACTTTATTTTTCCCGAATAAACGGGAGAGGAAAATATCGAGAAAACCTCTTAAAAACAAAAGGATAGGAACAGGGTTGTCGCAACTAAGTTCCGGTTTCGGGAGTCGGTTACGCGAGGGGAAGGTATTAACACCTCTCACGTTCGTTGTACTCAACGAGAACCTCTTAGGGTATTTTGTGGAGAGTGTTATCTAGGTTTATTTGTTTTTCTTCTTGATTATAAAGGTAGAATTAGTAGGATAAAAGGTTAAAGACGATAAGGGAAAATGGGGATGGTTGGAAGATAGGGTGCTCGCCAAGGATTGGGGCCCTTGTGCCTACGTATGCTCATTCGGACGAGAATGAGAAATCAGAGCGTCGTAGTTCGTCTACGGGAAATGATGGTAGAAAGTGTGGATGGAATAATGGAGACAGGTAGAAGTGTGCTCGCCAAGATCATGGCAATCTTGTGCCTACGTATCTTACATTCAAGAATGAATGAAGAACCAGAGCGTTCGTAGTTCGTGGTAACAACCACGAAAAGAAACAGGATTGAATTGGGTTAAAGTTGGGTTTGAGACGAAAGAGTGATTGACAAGCAGCCCAAGAGCGTGCCTCAAGAGCTTGTCACTCAAGAATTCAAGGAATGCGAGATTTCAAGAACTCAGTTCTTTCGGAAATTGACTGAATAGGTTAAAGATAAAGAGTTGGATGTTTTGAAATCGAAAGAATGAACTAAAAACAAACCAAGGGCGCGCCTCGAGAGTTACTCATTCGAATATTCAAAGAATGCTAGATTCTAAGAATATCCCTCTTTTGTAAGTTTAAAAAAAGTGTTTTGTAAGAAGATTGAGTCGAAAGTGGAATGCAAGGCAAAGAGGAAGTTGTTTTGAAGTAGCTCGACGACGTGTCGAGGATTTGACCGAAGATGGAACCGACTTGACGGCGTGTCAAGGGTTAGATTGTGAGAAATGATATTGGTCCCTAAGGGTGCTTCCAATATCAAAACCACGAGGAGTTGTGAATGCGTGTACGAAATGTGGGTTGCGAATGCGTACGAGCATTTGACTTAGGAGAACATTGGAAAATGATTGAATTTGAAAAAGTCGAAAGTTGAGTGAATAACGACTCAAAGGGCGTGCCTCGAGAACTATTCACTCGAAAATTCAAGGAATGCTAGATTCCAAGAATCTCCTTCTTTCGGAGTTTTAATCGAAAAAGATGTTGAGAAAGTGTTTGAGAAAATCAAAAGATTGAGCGAATAACAACTCAAGAGCGTGCCTCAAGAATTATTCACTCGAAGATCCAAGGAATGCTAGATTCCAAGAATCTCCTTCTTTTGGAGTTTGATCGAGAAAATGTTTTGAAATGGTTTGAATTGAAATGAGGGTATGAAAAGGGATTGTGGTATGAGAGGTGAGAAAACGTGATTGGATTTGAAACTGACGATTATTTGGTAAATGAGACATCGGCCTCACAATCAATTAATCGGAGTATTATCGTGATGCTAGATCTCGATAACACCTTTTTCATTCGAAAATGTTTGGATGAACAACAGAAATATCACACAGAATGCTAGATTCCTATGATATTTCTTTGTCTAAAAAAAGTATATATTTAAAAAACAAAAAGTCGAACAATACATTATTTAAGGTGTACACCTCAATAATGATCGTCCAGAAATCCAAGAAGTGCTAGACTTCAAGGATTTAGTTTTTTTCCGTGACTCGATTGAAAAATAATTTAGTAGTAAAATAGGTTGAATAAAGATTAGAAAAACTATTATATTTTAAAAGTGATTTAATTAAGAAAATAGTTTGTATGTTGAAAATAAATATGAATTTTAATTAAGAAATTAATTTTCAAAGATTATTCGCAATGATAAAACAAATGATGAAAAGTTATCAGCAAACTCTAGCATAATTGAGACCAATTATTAATAATAATCATTTAGAATTAACATGCAATGATTATTTAGAATTAGCATGTGATACTATATGAAATAGGCATATAATTTATACAATTAAAGAAAAGGATATGAGCCTACTTCATACACACTGGTTTTGGTTCAAAAGCTTTTACATATGATATCACTTAGCTTAAAAAAACGGAGTGGAAATATTTATCATACACCGGCTATACTATACTGAAACCAAAATAGTAAAGAGAAAAAAATAATAAAAAAGTAAAAACATAATTAATTCCATTTGATTACTACACAAGCATAATATTTTATACATAACAATGTTAGTATTATGATTGAAACAAGATAAATCAAAAAAGACAATAGCATATATCATTGAGGCAAATAATAGCCAACATAAATCCACAGAATTGAATAAAACGAAAACAAGAAGTGTTCATTCATCTTTACAATTACAGCAAAGGTAATGGAAATTAGAAACCAGAAACTAGCATTATCAGTAATTTCACGAAATCGAACCAAACCAGAAACTAGCATGTCATTCATCGTAAATCAAATCTGGAATGAAATGCACATGGCATAACGTCTTGAAACTACGATATCATTCAACAAAAATGAGAATTTGTGAAACCGAAACCGTAACACTAATAGACAATTACATCGCTCAAAAGGAACTTCAAAACCAAAAGTTATCATGATGTATAGACATACATAACAGTATATTTACATACAACATATCGCAAATGAAAAAAAACAAGATAAGTTTACAATATTCGAAATCAAAAATGCAATGTAACAGAATAAAAACTCAGTCATGTAATACTTAGAAGAATACAGTCAAAATCAAATCCAGTATTAAGCAACACAGCTGAAAAGATTGTTTTGAACGGTTACCGTGGCGAGTTTTAACGGAAGCATCATCATCCTTGTGTCTTTGAATCCAATATCCTTGAACCGGATTAAAAACCAGAAACTTCATATAGCTACGTCATACTTTCCTTGTCAAACAGAGATGGCGTGTCATATCACTTTGCGTCAGTAATTGTAATTGAAATTATGAAGCCAAGTCCTAGAAGCAGCGCAACAACAGCAACCACACAAACATTGAAATGACTATGCTCTGTTGCACCCCAAATTTTGACCCCTTAGATCCTCATCATCATTGTAGGATCATATTCATTTGATTAACTAACCTTAATCCAATTCAAGTTTATCTTTGTCAAGATGCAGATGAATTAGGGTTCCGTACCGTCAAAATCGAGACTTCAGTGGTCCGATCAATCAATGTTTTGGATTGATTCAACTTCAAACAAGATCAAGAATATAACATTGGGTCAAGTATGAATCCAATTTGAGGTGGTCACCCGGGGTTCGAGAACAGTGCAATTTGAGACACCCGATTAGGGTTTTTGATTGGAAAAAGTCAACTGTAGTTTGACTTTTGATTCAAAGAGTATTTCAATGATGGGATCAAGGTCCATTAAGCTCCTATGGCTTAGTAAAGTCCGTCCCAAGAGTTTCAAGTCCTCAGGATGTCCGGATCACCAACGGGCGACTCGGTAGACACCGATCGATCGAAAAGTTGACCAAAAACTCAACTCTCCAACAATAAGGAATTTGACTTCAAGGTGTGAATGAAAAATGTTCCTTATATCATATTACACCTCCCCATAAAATTTCATGACCATTGGATCAAGGGTTAGGAAGTAATTGCAAACATCGAGAATTAGGGTTTCGAAAGGGGCAAAACCATAACTCCTCAACCACACATCCAATTGAAGTGGTTCTAAGCTTGCTTGAAAGGTCTTGACAAACCCTACAAAAGTCCCACAGTGGTCCATATTCAAAAAATGCATGGAATTGGATTTATAGCAAAAATCATTTTTCAAGGGTAAAAGACTTAGTGAAAATTGACAAATTCTGGCCATACAAACCACTTTTTTCAGAACTTTGAAGGGTTTTTCAACCTAGCTCCATCAAGAATTTTGAAATTCCAAAAACATGAAAATTGTAGAGATACATAAGGGCTTTCTAAAAAGTACAAGAACTCCCCAAGGAGATTTATGAGCTAGGAGTTATGGTGCCTTGAAGTTGGGTCTGTCACACTAAAAATCCACTTGGCCCAACTTCTCAAAATCAGAATTTTTCATCTCTAACCACTCTCCACCCTTGGGTCATGATACATTATGATATTTATATGTGTAGAGGAAGAGAATGACAGAAAAAAGAGAGATTGAGGAGAGAGAGATGCAAGTTGCAATTTGTGGATTAAAATATTCAAATGTGTAAGAATGAGAGAGAAACTTTTTCACTTCTAACTGTTGCAGATGGCTTACTCTATACTCTAAGCTTATCTCAGCAATTTCATGTCAATATCCACTTGATGTTTCTGATCCTCCTTGAGCCATGGAGCTGATAGGAGAAGATCTTGGCAAGATTTTGCAAGAAATTTCATCAAACTCCCTCCAAAAGTGGCAAAGTACCAAGCTGCCCTCATCCTCATTTCTCCTATAAATAGAGACCTTGTCTTCCTCTTCAAACACACCAGAGCTATTCAGAATATCAAAGTATCATAGCTCTCCTCCTCACTCTCTCTTTGCTTGTAAGTGAAGAAAAGTTCAAAAACACCAAAATTGGTCATTTGGCATATTTCACACCATTTTCATTTCTACCCTTTTCAACACTCCCACAACCATCCATACACTTTCTAAATAACATATAGAAGGTGTATAATCCATCAAACCATCAAAAACCTCAAAAAATCAAAAAGTCAACTTCTACCTACCATACTTTGACCAAAAGCCACAAAAATCACCAAACTTTGTTCTAAGCCTTTCCTTGAGGTTTTGATCATTCATACACCTCAAAAATAACATTCCTCAGTTGTCCAAACTACTAGAAACCATTGGAGACTCTTATTTTTACATATAGCATTATAAGTGGGTTGTTACTTAAAGTTGAAGTAAGGACCAAGGCCAAGAAGTGAAGTAAGATATCTCTGGTTTTCTCAACTGTTCTAACTTGTTCAAAAGGGTCATCAAGAGGTATGTTACTTGTGCATTTTGTCTCTTGTATTATTTTTCATGGTTTTGGCATTTTGAGCATTTTGGTGCATTTTGAAGTTATGAACACTTGATGATTTTTCATGATATTTGGTCTATGATGAATGATAGATTTGTTGTGAGTGTTAACATAACTTGTTCTTACCAAATGTTGATTATGATGTGTTAAATTTGTTAATATACTGTCAAAACAAATTTTAGGTTGAGTGGTTAGGTAATGTTTTGTTTTACTATAAAGGGTGGATGTATTGATATGTTTGAGTTCTGTTGTGTTGATTTTTGTTGCTTGACCAATATGCTTAAATTTGGTCCCATGATACAAGCTAGTTGGTTTTGGTATGTGAATCTTTTAAAGTAGTGGTGGCTGTTGTGCTTTGGGTAGGTTTGTTTGAGGTTGATCCTTGGTTTTAAGTTGGCCTGTTGGTTTTCTAAGAGGTTGGTTGTAGGCTGTCATGGGAAGGATCTCTGCTACAACATCTTTAAATTGCTGCAGCAACCACAACTTAGTTTGTTTTCTGTAATTTCATTTCAGAGCAGTAGGAAAGGTGTGTAGCCTCTTTGATTTTTGACTGTTACAAAGACTCATAGCCAGTTGAAAACCTGCCTTGTGATTGGTGGCTGATGAGTAAAAGATAAGAGGAGAGCCACCAAGATTTGGAGTATCATTTGGATGGACCCTGCTGCCAGACTGTGAAAGAATGTTACCATTTTCTCAATTTTGGTTTTGAGGCTTTGTACTGATATGAGGTTCTTCATGCTGAACATCCATTTAACTGGCCTTTGAGAAGAGTTCTTTTGAGGGTTGATGTTGGTTATGTTAATAGTGGGCAACCATTTGTGAGTTACTAAATACATTTGTTAGTGACTGTCTGTCATAGAGGCCTCAGGCCTGTTGTGACCATCCAAGAGATCCTAAGAGTAGTTTGTTGGCAAGCTCAGTAGTTTTTGGGCAAAAGGCTTAATGTTGGTAACTATTAGCATCTTGAGCCTGTGATGGTTGTATCAGATGTCAGGGCATGAGTGAGAGATCTGCTGCCATCAGTTTTGTTTGGAGAGGGGAGAGGTACAATGCATATGCCAACAATAGCAAGTTCAACATCCTGAGTAATTTCCCCTCATAAGGTGACAATGGTTAGATTGTTTGCTAGAGTCATTTTTGAAAGGAGGTTAGTTGTGAGTAGTTGGAAGTCACCCTAAAGCCAAACCTGTTGTGAGGGTTTACAAGGTCTGAAGGTTGGAGGCAGGCTGGATTTGTCACAAAGGCCTACTTTGGATTGGATTGTGTTTTTTGTGAAATGGCAAGTACTGTTAGAAGTTTGTTTTGGAAGATATTGGTGTTTGATCAAACCCCAGAGTTAGCCAAAAGCTGGATAATTTCATGATCATCTCTGCTTACAACAATGGTATGACTTAAGAGCATGAGGGGAGGATGGCTTGAGGTTAAAAAAGTAGAATGGCTTATCTTGAGTTTATGAGTAGTATTAGGCTATGTCAGTTGGTGTTTTGACTGTTGTCCAATCTATTTTCAGTTTGCCTGCACTTTGGTCTCAGAAAACTTGAACACATTCTGTTAATAACAAGCCTTGGCATTCACCATTTTTTTATGCTTCTGAACCTGTTGCGGCTAATTTGGTGATTGCATGATCATGTTTGTTGCTGCAACATAACCATGCTTTTCAAACCATTTCAAATCATTGCTTTTTTCTTATGTTGTTGTAATTGTGTTGTCAAGAGAAATCAAAATAGTTGGAAAACATATTTTTGCATAAGCATTGAAAACCTTTTTTTCTCCTTTGAGCATGTTTAAATAAGCATTTGAAAAATGTGTGTATGCTTGCATTGGACTACTTGTGCATAGAAATTGATTCACATGTTCATACCAAAGTTCATTCAATCAACTCACATGCTACTTTTTGTATAAATTGGATTTTCATCAAAACCACATTTTGAACACTTCATGTTAACCATCTTTGAAATGTTGGTATCATCATTTAGGCTAAAAACACACTGCAATGAGATTCACACCTCCACATGCATTTTTATCAAGTTGAGCACTTAACACGCTATTCTCAAATTCTGTTGGTATTAAACGTTTTTGAAGTGATTGAATCATCACCCATCATGAATATAAGTTGTGAGTACTTTGGATTGGATTTGAAAATAACTTGTAACAGTTGTACATCTCAAAATGCACTTTTCAAAAACACATCATCAACATCATATACCATTTTTCACAAAAGTGTGTTTTTCACCAAAATCACATTTCACACACCTCATATCATTCATTCTTGAGATGTTAGCATCATTGTTTAGACTGAATATAGGTTGTTTTGAGATTCTCACTTCATAATGCATTTTTACCAAAGTGTTGCATTTGAGATGTCATCTTCACAACCTGTGTGCATTGAAGTTGTTTTTAGCATCAAACATTCTCTGAATGGTATGTATGTGAACCATTGAGTCAGGATTTGCTTAGATTTGAGAATTGATTCCTTCATGCACCTTTCTTTCACTTTCTGCACTTCACATGCCATTGACACATTCTGTTGGAATTTAGATGATTTGAGGTGTTGATATCATTTTATATTATGTTTGAATACTGTATGTATGTTTACCATGGTTTGAAAACACTTGGGTTGATTGGAAAATGTCAAAATGCATCTCATTTCCCATTAATGCATGAGCCTTTGATTTTTTCACCACAGAGGGGGAATTTTGAAAAATGACCACCACTATCATCTTCCTTGTTTGATTCTACTCCATTTCCATATAAAATTTGTTTCGTTTCGATAAGCGGTTAGAAAGTTACGGCATAAAACGTATTTGGATGGTTTATGTAATTTTGCCCAGCGTTTGAAACATGTTACCCTTATTAATTATTAGGGGTGGCTTCATCAATGGATGTATAGCCACCCCAGTGGTATGACCATGCGCCTTGTACCCCTTGTGACCTGAGTTCGACCCTTGAGGAGGGCAACTCTTTTGTACAATTTTGTGATTTTTTACCAAAACTTCAAAAATTCGTATCTCACTCGTTTTTCATCGTTTTCCATCCGTTATTTTTTCGTTGTGTTCATATTTATGTGTAATTTCATGCCATGTCTTTATTTTTCTGGTTTTCATATTTTATCACTTACTTTGATTATGTGCAAGTTGTGCGTGTTTTCGCGATCGTTTGTATAGTTGCAGATGAATTTCTAAATGTTTCCTGTTAATATTTTTCTTGAAACATGCTTGAATCCATGTCCATACATGTTAGTTAACATGCTAGGGTTTCTTTATTGGTTGTTACCATTTTCATCTGTTAATTTTCACTAAGTGCGAACTGTCGTCACAGTATCGGTCTTTTCCATCTGTTAACTGTTATCATCATGTCTCATTCTCACCATTTCTCATTATTTACTTGGTTGTCACCATGAATATGCTTTACCTTGATTGTCATCTTGTTTAGAATTTATTTTCTTTTCCCCCCAAGTGATGGAACTTTCTAGTTCTCATCCAAGTTGTCTCCCCCCTCTCTCCTTCCAAAGGAAAAGTCTCTCCCCTTGACCCTTGTGTCATTGGATAGCTCATTCATCCTCTCTTGACTTTGTTAAGTCACCTTACCCATAGCTTAGAAGCCTTTAGGCTTTGCTTTGAGTCTAAGAAACCCACCTGTACTAGGAGCGTTCTTCAACTAGAACCCTAGGAGAGAGTTCGTCAACTCTGTGTAAGAATCATCGTCATGATTTCTTACTTCCCCTTTTGAATACTACAACTTAGAATAGGGAGTTTTGTCAAACTCCACACAAACATTGTCATGTTTGTTTCCCCTTGAACCTTTATCGTCATCAAGTGTTCATCTTCCCTTGTGAGGTGAACTACGATTTGCTCTGATTCTATCCTAGTTAGGATACGTAGGCAGAGGACGCGATGTCTTTGCGAGCAAACTTAGAAACTATCTTTAGGTTTTAACCTTCGCCCTCTACCCAATCCCAAACCTTAGCAAACATTTACCCAACTTAGCATGCAAACAAACAAAAGGTTCCTGTAGGGTACTACAGATGACTAGGATGTGAAATACCTACCCTATGCATAACCAACCCCCGATCCCCGAATCTGTTAGCGTTGTTGTTACATCGCGAAAATGGTTTTTCTTTCTTTAGACCTTTCCTTTGGATAAATTAAAGTCCAGTTGTAATCTAGGAATTTAAGATTCAAGTTAATCAATAGCTTGGTATCACGATTCTCACCGCAACAGAAATGGCGACTTCATTGGGGATGTTATACTTAACTTGAGGGTTTAGCCTATTTTGTTTAATTGCATGCTATATTTGTGAATATTTGCTTAACATGTATATTTGTCAATATATTTGTTTAATTGTTGGGTATTGGGTGCTTTGAGTGGTGAGACGGTCCTATACCCGGACTTGAGTGCAATTGTGATAGGATGGTGGTATATTCAAGAAGGCTTATAGGGATTTGATTCCCGACCAAGCTAACTTGAGAAACCACCACTCAGTGTAGGCCCTCTTGAAAGTTTTAGTATTGTTGATCGAGTATTCGTGAAAACAATGCTACTTTCAATGAAAGAGCCCATGACACTGTGGACTTTTAGATTACATTTTCCCCCACTTTGGCCTTATTAGGACGTAGTGCGATGACTATAAGGGAGTATTTCCGAAATAGTTGATACACGATACTACACGTAGACGAGATTCTCTTGAGAATATTATCGATTACCAAGTAATTTGGGAAGTTGATAATATTCGAAAGATAGATTGATGACTCTGGGAACTTTGTAGAACCCGTTCGGCAGGTACAATCAATCCATAGTACAAATCTTTGGGGATGGGTAGACCCTTGGACTCATGCTTGTCCTTAACCTTAAGTTTGTGTTGTGTGCATGTGCATTTTCTTGTGTTTGTGCATTCATATCATCATGTCATCATATCATCATATGGTTTCATGGAACTCAGACTTTGTTGTTTGTAAACATCAGAGGTCATCATGAACAGTGAAAGAAAGAAAACTTTGAAGTACACTTACAAGGGTTTTAACCTAGATGATTTGAAAAGATTGAGCACCTTGGTGACAGATCCAGAGGGATTTCAAAGCCGATATGGGAAGTTGTTGTTACTCTTGAAGATAAAGATGGATAGTGGACTTCTTTCTACTCTCCTCCAGTTTTATGACCCGCTTTACCACTGTTTCACATTCCCTGATTATCAGCTAGTGCCCACGCTAGAAGAGTATTCTCAGTTAATTGGATTGCCTATTCTTGAAGATTCTCCTTTTCCGATTGTAGAGAAGGACCCTAAAGAACAAGATATTGCCAAAGCTACACGTTTGGGAGTGGTTGATATAAAAAAGAATCTGATTACAAAAGGAGGAGTCTTTGGGTTAAAAGCAGAATTCTTAGTTGAGAAAGTTCAGTATTACGCAGATCATTTAAGCATGATGCATTCGAGGCTATCCTTGCCTTACTCATCTATGGTATATTCTTGTTTCCAAGCTTTGAGAATTTTGTGGACCTCAATGCCATCAAAATTTTCTTGAAGAAGAATCCTGTGCCTACCTTGTTAGCAGACACGTACCATTCTGTTCATCTGAGGAACTTCCATAATGGAGGAATGATCACTTGTTGCGCTCCTTTATTGTACAAGTGGTTCACTTCACACTTACCCAAAGCCAACGCTTTTTGGGATCCAAAGAAAGGATGGTGGTCACAAAAGATCATGGCTCTTACCCATTCCGATATTGATTGGTATAGTCGTGATTATGATGGGACAATGATTATTGACAGTTGTGGGGAATTTGGCAATGTACCTCTCCTCAGCATAAATGGAGGGGTCAGCTACAGTCCAATACTCGCCCGCCGACAATTGGGAAACCCTCTAAAGGACAAACCCAAAAGTGTTCAAGTGGAAAGCATCTTCTTCAAAGAAGGGGAAGATAGTAAAGGATTAAAATAGAAAGTTCTAGAAGCTTGGAAGCATCTACACAAGAAAGGAAAGAAGGATCTTGGAAAACTCAACTGTGTCTCTTTGGAACCTTACCTCCAATGGGTTCGGAAAAGAGCCGTCACACTAAGGATGCCATATCCTAAGCAAGAGCCTATGGCCTTGAAGGAAGAACGTCCGTTGGTCTTCATGTCTGAAGAAGAAAAGTTGAAAATTGCTTTGGTCAAAGCACAACAAACTGAAGAAGCTTGGAAGCACAAGTATCAAATAGTCGTCGAAGAAAACGCGGAGCTCCAAAGACAACTCCAGTTGAAAGATGAAGAAATCCTCTCTTGTAAGAAGAGGAAAGCACTAGAAGAACCTTATGAGCCTCAGTCTAATCCATGGAAGATAATCATGGAAAGACTCATCATTGAGAAGACTCAGATGGAAAGAAAGATCGAGAAGCTCAACCTCAGGCTGCTAGGAGAACCTTGATAGGATTCACTTAGTTGTTATTTAAAACTCTTGTAAGAGGAAACGATGTTTTGTAATCCGTTTTGTTAATCAATGAAATGACGACTTCTGATGTTCGAAAATATCTGAGTTCCATGACAATCATTTGCATTTGCATTTGCACTTCTTCTAACCATTCAAGGAAATTCATCTTTTTCTTTGCAAACAACAACATGGTAGGAAGAGACATGCTTCGAGTTCCAGATCTGAGATTGGGCCGTCTAAGAATGTTAACAAGACTTGTCTGAAACCCTGCTGCTTTCATAGTCAAATATGGGGACCTATTGCCATTGATAAGCGCTCCGATCAATGAGCCCATGTTGCAAGCCTTGGTGGAATTCTATCATACAACTTACCACTGCTTTGTGTTTCCAGATTTTCAGTTACTCCCGACCCTTGAGGAGTATAATGCTTACTTAAAGATCCCATGGACTTTTACGCTCCCTTATGGAAAACCCAAGAAAAGGGACTTAGCTAAAGCCTTGCACATCAAATTGGAAGACTTACCACCGATGAGAGCGAAAGGAGGGTGGTATGGAATGGATGTCAGGCCTCTAATGGAGATGGCCGAGTATCACTATGAAAGCAGAAACCTGGGCATTTTTGAGGCGATTCTGGCACTACTAATATATGGAATGTATCTGTTCCCAAGCAGTTACGACTTCATCAGCGAAGAAGCGATCCGCCTCTTCATCCTCAAAAATCCGGTCAACACAATACTGGTTGATACTTATATAGTCATTCACCGTTTTGCCTTGTATGATTGTGGACGATTCTCATGTTGTCTTGCATTACGCGACCGATGGTTTACTTCTCATCTGCCAAGGACCCATATCCTTTGGAGGCTTCCTACCAAAAGCGCATGGGTTTCTAAACTTGTCACTCTCAGACACCATGATATCACATGGTATGGCACCAGCATCGGTGACCAAGTCATGATTTCTAGCTACGGAGATTTCCCCAATGTGCCTCTCATTGGGATAGAAGGGGTGATCACTTATAATCCTATTCTTGCTTGGCGTCAACATGGGTATCCTACCGGGCCAGAGCCTGAACCAGAACTGTTGAGGCCTCGCTTCTGTGAGACAGGTCGCAACCAAGAACTAGAAGAAAATGCTCAATACACTCAAAGAGATCCACACCTCATGGGCCCAACTCCAATGGAGAATGCAAGCTGTTTAACCACCAGGGGGTACCTGCTATGGTCAAAGGAAATTGCCTTAATCATGTTCTACACTCATGACTATGAGATAACCATGGAGCCTGAGGTCCCCGCAACTAGGGAAGAGCTAAGATACGCTTTGGTCAAAGCACAAAGAGAAAACGAAGACCTGTGGGAGATTATCCGCCAAGATCAAGTTCATGTCAGAGTCCAAGAAGGAGAAGGGTCGTCTTGTTAGATTGATCTTTGTTTCACCATTTCCCTGCTTTCCCTAAAAAAGGATTGAAATCCTGTTTGTTGCATTTACTTTCATTGTAAGAAAAGTCTTGCTTTTTAGCAAAGGCCACTCTATTGTAATAGATTTCCAGCTATCAAATGAAAAAACGCTTTTTAAAGCATGTCGTTACATGTTGGTCTAACTTTTTGTTTGTAAACGAAAATTTTGAGTTTCCTTGAATGGTTTATGCATCCGCATTTGCATTTGCATGACATCCTACATCAGTCCTGCATTTGGGGTTCCGCAACTCATCCTTTGTTCTTGTCCAGAGAGGAGATAAGGAGTCACGCTGAGTACCCACAGATACAACACTCGGTCCCAAGCTCAAAAGAAGATGGCAGATAACGACTAAAGGTTCGATCGAATGGATAATGACATTGAAGGGATCAAAGGGGACATCAACCAGATCATGGAAGTCCTCAACGTAATCAAGGCAAAAATGGATACGCAACCTACAGTGATCTTCGAAGTTGCCACAGCAGCAGCCAATGTCACAATAGCTCCTGTTACTTCAGCAGAGTTTCCCTATGGCATGTCCTGGGATTTTGTGCCACCTTTCAACAACATGCAGTCTTCAGGTCTCAATCCTTTGTTCGACTCAACAATCAGAAACCCCATTTTCACTCCAGCAGGTGGACCTACCACAATACGACCAGTCTTCGCCAATCAACAGCCAATCTTTGATATACCCGATGGATCTGAAGCTGAGGATGAAAAACATGAAAAATTGAGAGTGGAGATGGACATCATGGCCAAAAGGATGAGGGCCATTGAAGGAAATCATGTCTTTGGATCTGATGCCAAGGATCTATGTCTGGTATCTGGATTGGTGTTTCCTCAGAAATTTAAAATGCCAATCTTCGACAAATATGAGGGGACCACTTGTCCTAAGGAGCACCTAATCATGTACTGTAGGCGGATGGCTCCGCATATTGAAAATGATAAACTGTTAGTTCACTGTTTCCAAGATAGTCTTAAAGGGGCTTCGGCTAAGTGGTATCTCGGTTTAGATCAAGCTAAAATCCACAGTTTCCAAGACCTTTCAGATGCTTTTATTCAACAGTACAAGTACAACATGGACCTAGCTCCCGACCGTCGTCAGCTTCTCAGCATGATGCAGAAAAATACTGAAACCTTCAAGGAGTATGTGCAAAGATGGCGCGGAACTGCAGCACAAGTGGAGCCTCCCCTTACTGAGAAGGAGTTGGCAGACTGGTTTGTGGATACAGTTCAACCAGAATTCTACGAACGTTTGATCAGCAACGTTACAACAAATTTCTCTGATATTGTGGCAGTGGGAGTCAAGGTGGAAGCAGGTTTAAAGAGTGGAAAAGTGACCACTCCAAATGTTACCTCAAGCACCAGCACGGCAAAGAAGCCAGTCAGCACGTTCAACAAAAAGAAAGAGGGAGAGGTGAGTGCAATCACATATGGAAAGAAAGTACAAAGCTCACGAAGCCACCACCAACAGTACCAACCATCATATGTAGCGGCAGTAACCTCGGTTTTTCAACCTTCTTCACAGCTTGGTCCCCAACCTGGGGCATTCAACAATCAACACCAGTATCAGTCTGGCAGTCAGCAACATTATCGCACCAATAATCAACAACAATACCAGCAGCCGCAGGGTCAACAACCTCAGAACAGGGCCCCGAAGGCAAATTATCAAGCAAATAGGCCAAAGATACAGCCTATTCCAATGAGTTACACCGACCTGTTTCCCATGCTAATAGAAAGAGGGTTGGTTAAAACAAGAAAATTAGGTGCTCCACCTAATCCACTCCCATTTTATTACGATGCAAATGCTCGCTGCCCATTTCATGAGAATGCTCCAGGCCACGATCTCGAAGGTTGCTTCGCCCTTCAGCACCTAGTTCGTGAACTTATTGAAAAGAGAATTCTATCCTTTGAAGATAATCTGCCCAACGTTAAGAGCAACCCTCTTCCAAATCATGGTGGAGTCAACGCCATTACTGAAGAAGGGGAGGGGTCAAAAGACAAGAAATTTACTATTGTTGGTGAGATCAAAGTGCCACTAGCAGACCTACACAAACGCCTCGCTCAGGCGTGGTCACTCAAGACATCTCACGAAGATTGCAAAGAATGTATGCTGAATCCTGAGGGTTGTGACGCTGTGAAAAAAGACATTCGGGATATGATTGAACAGGGAATGATAGAAATTTCCCACCGGAAAAAGGAAGAAGATGTGGCAGTCATCGAGCCTGTGTTTAACATACCAGGAGAGCCCAACAAAGGAGTCGTATTCAGAGATGATAACAGTAACAAAAACTACAAGAACGTTCGGCCAGTATTTCGTGATGATGCACCCCCGAAATTCGGGAGGGGACAGACTAGTTTTGAGCCGAGGGGAGGATCCAAGCCTCACCCAAGAGCCGTGACACAAAAACAAGACTATTCGTGGTGTGAAGGGATTTTCAAAGAAAAGAAACTAGTAAGTGTGGCCAACATTGCCAGTGGAAGCAAAATGACCCGCAGTGGTCGTGTCTATCAACCTCGAACATACAACGAGGCTCCTCTACCAGCAGTTTCTGTTTAAAAGATGCCTGTTCCTCAGAAGCCTGTTCCAGAGACAACCACCGCCAAAGAACCTTTAGTTAGAGGGAAAGAAAGTCTCAAGAACGATGAAGAAGAATTCTTGAGAATCATTCGACGAAGCGATTATAGGGTGGTGGACCAATTAAACCAAACACCCTCCAAGATCTCGGTCATGGCTTTGCTTTTAAGCTCCCCGGCACACTGCCAGGCATTACTCAAAATCCTGACACAGGCCCACGTCACTAAAGATATTACAGTAGGGCAGTTTGACTCTGTTGTAGCAAATATCACTGCCTGTAACACTTTGAGCTTTGATGATAATGACCTGACAGCTGAGAAGCGTAAGCACAATCGTGCCTTGCATGTGTCATTCAAATGTGAAGAAGATACGATGTCCCGAGTTCTTGTTGACACGGGATCAACACTCAACGTAATGCCTAAAAGGACTTTGGCCAAGCTGGCATATCAAGGTGCTACCATGAGACCAACCTCTCTTATAGTCAAGGCATTTGACGGATCCAGGAGAGCCGTGATAGGAGAAGTTGATCTTCATATCCTAATTGGACCACAAATCTTCGAAGTCACCTTCCAGGTGATGGACATAAACCCGATCTACAGTTGTCTATTGGGAAGACCATGGATTCATACAGCTGGCGCTATCACTTCCACTCTCCACCAAAAATGAAGTTTGTTGTGAATGACCAGCTAGTCATTGTCCATGGAGAAGAAGACTTAATGGTGAGCAACTTGTCATCATTCCGGTATATTGAGGCTGATGAAGACTCCCTCGAGACAGCCTTCCAAGCACTAGAAATAGCTCACGCTGTTCTAGTTGATGAATCAGACATAACCCAAGGGCCATCATTTACCTCTGCTCAAAGTATTAAGGCAGCACTGAAAGCTGGAGTCCCACTGGGATGGGGAGAGGTCATCGAAGTCAATTCTCGAGCCAAGAATGATCGACAAGGGTTGGGTTACAAACCAACTCCGGAAGACGAGCCAGAAGAAAGCACCATGAAGAAGAAGTCCTTAAAAGAGATATTCACCAGTGGCGGTGTGCAAGTCAATGCCATTATTGCTGAAGATGAGGACGGTAATCTGGATCATATAATAACTAGAGGAGGAGCAGCGTTGCGCAATTGGGAGGCTGTGGAAGTTCCCATCTTTTTACCTTTAGAGTAATTCACTCTGCTTGTTAGCTTTGTGTTTTTTCTTTAAAAATTTCCTGGTCTTGCCCAAGGCCTGCGAATTATTTTGTATTGGGCCACTTTGCAAAATTGAAAATCATTAATGAAAAAGTGTTTTGTTAAAACTCTTGTTACTTTTTTTTTGCATCATTTTCACTCTTTTTGTTAAAAGAAAAATGGCAATCTTCTTGAAAAAAAAAGATATACAAATCACACCTTCATCTGCATGTCTGTGTGTGTGTGCCTAATTGTTCCAAAATAAAACATGCAGAATACCCCCATCAACCATGGAATCCTATGATCCTTCGGTTCCTTCTACTAGCGGTTCATTTGTCTTTCAAGCTGAAGAAGAGAACGACAAAGAGTTAGAAGTCCCAGAAGAGTTAAAGAGAATGGCTGAATACGAAGATGTTTGTCTCCAACCCCACAAGGAGCAGACGGAAGTCATCAACTTGGGGTCAGAGGAGGACAAAAGAGAAGTCAAGATTAGGGCATCATTAAGGCCAGAAATCAAAGACAAGTTGATAACAATCCTCAGAGATTTTGTTGACGTATTTGCTTGGTCCTATCAAGATATGCCAGGGTTGGATACTGACATTGTCATGCACAAGCTCCCCCTAAAGCCAGAATGTCCTCCGGTCAAACAAAAGCTTCGCAGGTCGAGACCAGACATGGCACTTAAAATTCGAGATGAGGTCAAAAAGCAAATAGGTGCCGGTTTTCTAGCAGTATCCAAGTATCCAAAATGGGTGGCAAACATTGTACCGGTCCCGAAGAAGGATGGCAAGGTCAGGATGTGCGTCGACTACAGGGATCTAAACAAAGCAAGTCCGAAGGATGATTTCCCGCTACCGCACATTGATACTTTGGTGGATAACACAGCAAGCTTTGCAGTTTTCTCGTTCATGGACAGATTTTCTGGTTATAACCAGATAAAGATGGATCCAGATGACATGGAGAAAACAACTTTCATCACACCATGGGGCACCTATTGTTATAAGGTAATGCCTTTTGGTTTGAAGAACGCAGGGGCAACGTATCAGAGAGCTATGGTCACACTCTTTCATGATATGATGCACAAAGAAATCGAGGTGTACATGGACGATATGATTGCAAAATCCCAAAGTGAAGAAGACCACTTAGATCATCTACTGAAGCTATTCAAGAGACTCTAAAAGTATTGATTGAGACTAAATCCAGCAAAATGTACCTTCGGAGTTCGCTCAGGCAAGTTACTGGGTTTCATCGTTAGTCAGCGAGGAATTGAAGTAGACCCCGACAAGGTTAAAGCAATCCAGGAGATGCCTGCTCCCAAAACTGAGAAACAAGTCAGAGGCTTCCTCGGACGTTTGAATTACATCTCCAGGTTCATTTCCAATTTGACTCCTACCTGCACACCGATCTTCAAGTTGTTACGAAAAGATGAAACAGTGGTATGGAATGAAAACTGTCAGGCCGCATTCGAGAAAATCAAACAGTATTTGCAAGAGCCTCCAGTGTTGATTCCTCTGGTACCTGGAAGGCCTTTTTTCATGTATATGACGGTGCTAGAAGATTCAATGGGTTGTGTCTTGGGCCAGACTGATGATTCATGGAAGAAAGAACACGCAATCTATTATCTAAGCAAGAAGTTCACTGATTGCGAGAGTCATTACTCTCCCCTGGAAAAAGCTTGTTGTGCGTTAGCATGGGCCACCAAACGTCTGAGGCAATACATGATTTGTCACACTACGATGCTAATTTCTAAAATGGACCCCATCAAGTACATCTTTGAAAAGCCAGCACAAACAGGAAGATTAGCCCGATGGCATATGCTCTTATCAGAGTACGATATCCAGTATGTTACTCAAAAATCTATCAAAGGAAGTATCTTGTCAGAACACCTTGCAGAGCATCCTATGGAGGATTATCAACCACTCAAGTTTGATTTTCCTGATGAATATGTGATGTATATTCAGCGCACGAAACCAGAGCCTGGTCCAAAAGAAGGTCCCGAGATGGGATCCCGCTGGGAGATGATGTTCGATGGAGCATCAAACAAAAATGTACATGGCATCGGAGTTGTTCTGAAAAATCCAACTGGAGGGTACACTGCGGTCACAGCCCAACTTTGTTTCTCATGTACAAACAACATAGCAGAGTATGAAGCCTGCATCCTAGGATTGGAGGCTGCCATCGACCTCCGTATCAAAATCCTGGAAGTAATTGGTGATTCTGCTTTGGTGATATACCAACTTAAAGAAGAATGGGAAACCAGGGATGAAAAATTGATCCCTTATAAGACCCACATCTTAGAGATGGCTGAATATTTTGATGAAATTACCTTCAAGCACGTACCAAGGGCAGAAAATCACATTGTTGATGCGTTAGCCATGATGGCATCAATGTGGAAAGTCCAGTTTGTCAACGAGGCACCTCTGATCCGCATCGAAAGAAGGACAGTACCCGCATACGTCATGGAAATAGACGAAGAATCTGAGGAGAAGCCATGGTTTCATGATATCAAGAATTTCCTTCAAAACCAAGAGTATCCCGCTAACGCGTCCACAATTGACAAAAGAGCAATACGAAGGTTGTCATCTAAATTCTTCATCAGCAGCAGCGTCTTGTACAAGAGAAATCATGACATGGTCTTACTCCGATGCGTCGATGAAAACGAGGCGAATCTCATAATGACCGAAGTACACGAAGGAACCTTCGACACCCATGCAAATGGCCACGCCATGGCTAAGAAAATCTTAAGAGCAGGTTACTTCTGGTTAACTTTGGAGACGGACTGCATACTCTTCGCTCGAAAGTGTCATAAATGTCAAGTTTATGCTAATAAAGTGTATGTCCCTCCGCATCCTCTCAATGTGATGACATCACCTTGGCCTTTTGCAATGTAGGGCATAGATATGATCGAAGCAATAGAGCCAAAAGCTTCTAACGGCCATCGCTTCATCCTTGTCGCAATCGACTATTTCACCAAATGGGTGGAAGCAGCGTCATATGCAAACGTGACGAAGCAAGTGGTTGCACGCTTCATTAAAAAGGAGATTGTCTGCTGATATGGTATCCCTAACCAGATCATCACTGACAACGGGTCGAATCTGAACAACAAAACAATGAAGGAACTTTGTGATGATTTTAAGATCAAACATCACAACTCATCCCCTTACAGACCTAAGATGAATGGTGCAGTTGAAGCTGCAAACAAAAACATCAAAAAGATAATACAAAAATGGTCGTAACTTACAAAGATTGGAATGAGATGTTACCATTTGCTTTGCACGGATATCGAACATCAGTGCGCACTTCGACAGGGGTAACTCCTTTTTCCTTAGTGTACGGGATGGACGTTGTGCTACCCATTGAAGTCAAAATACCTTCCTTGAAGATCTTGACGGAAGCAAAGCTGGATGAAGACGAGTGGATAAAAGAAAGATTCGATTCGTTGAATCTCATCGACGAGAAAAGACTGACGGCCATGTGCCACAGTCAAATCTATCAACAAAGGATGGCCCGAGCGTTCAACAAGAAGGTTCGTCCCAAAGAGCATAGGGAAGGAGAGCTTGTGCTTAGAAAAATCCTACCAACGCAAAAAGATATGCGTGGCAAGTGGATGCCCAACTATGACGGCCCTTTGGTTGTGAAGACTGTTTTCTCCGGAGGATCTCTGATTCTCGAAACTATGGATGGCGAACCACTCAAGTATCCCATCAACTCAGACGCAGTAAGAAAATACTACGCCTAAAACGAAATACATAGAAGGAGGATTCCAGTGCCTCGACAAGATGAAAACCCAATGTTGGAAAGCTGACAGACGCTGGGGCAGAATCCTGTGCAGAATATTAGAAGAAAGGCCAACGCCTGTTGTTCTCGTCAGAAGCAGCAAAGCAAGTGAACTGGCAGTTGGAAGGACCGGATTATCATGGGGTTCTGTAACCTTTTCTGTTGCCATTTTTTTCAAACTTATAAAATTCCCAAGGCTTTGCCTTTTGTAGAGCTCTTGTCTATTAATAAAATCATATTTTTGGCCAAATCATTGTTATGATCCGCTATTTTTGTTATGCAATTTCACTTATTTGTTAATAAGAATTTTCATGAAAGCAAAGTGTTTTGAAAAACTTAAGTCTTGTTTTAAAAAGAAAACACAATTTGACAAAATAATTGAAAAGTTCTAGAGGTAATCTGATAACATTACACAGTCCTCAAAGTTGTGGAGGGTTGATGTTACCTTTGACCAAGCCAGATGTGTCCGACAGCAATTCAGGCTCTTAAGCCAAGACTTCTTTTCCGCAGAAATACGAGGATATTACTGAGAAAAGATCGTTATCTACACCAAAGAAGGAAGTGTCGCCTGACTTGAGGCATTTTGAAACTCAGCGTGACGAGTTCTCTCTTTGCTTGGTCTTTCTTTGTTCCTACGAGCCGGTCTGCGTCTTGCATACAGCATCATGCCAACATACGCATTTGTTTGCATTCCTGCCATTGAGATCCTTCGGTCATTACCTTTATCTTTGACCTGTTGTTACAAGTTCGCTTCAAAGTTGACATCCTTGGGTTTCCTTATCTTCTTTGGGAAGCTAGTGGTGACTAGCAATGTCTAATTTACACAAACAGGGGGTTATTACCAATTTTCACCTTCGATTTGGTCGTCACCAACAAACTTTGAAAGACTAGTGGTCACTAGCACATGTTCAGAACTAATTACGTTCGGTACAGTAATTCGGTCGTCACCAACTATTTTTCAAACCCAGTTGATATTGATTCTGTTATAAAGCAAACCAATTGTTATTGGAGTCCCTCTGATTCGGTTTTGACCAATTTGGCTAAAAATCTAGTGGTTACTAGTATTGCCCTCTAAAAAACCAATGATCATTAACATTGGAGTTGGTCGTCACCAAAATGCCCTAAAGTCCAATGATTATTGGCATCACCTTCAAATCCAATTGTCATTGGTACCCCTTGATTCAGTTATTACCAATCTCTATAAGTCTAGAGGTCACTAGCCTTGTTTGGAAAATCTAGTGGTTACTAGCACTATCTATAACCAATTGTTATTGGTATGCCTAGTTCGGCCATCACCAACTGACCTAAGTCCAATAGTGATTGGCATCGCTTAAAGCAGATCGTTATCCTCTGGTCGTTACCAAACTTTAAAAAAAAAAAAAAGGAACCAATGGTTATTGGTCTCCCTGGACTCGGTCGTCACCAAAATTCCCAGTTAAGTCTAGTGGTTACTAGCATTGTCCAGAACCAATTGTTATTGGTATATCCTAATTTGGTCATCACCAGTCTCCTCTAAGACCAGTGGTTACTGGCATTGCTTGAAAACTAATCGTTATTAGTACTGAAAGTTGATTGTTACCAACTTCCCCAGCCAGAGTCCTGTTGTTTTGACAACATTGCTTGGAATTCCCCAATTGTAATTGGAACTTCTATTTGGTCGTCACCATATCCCTAGGAAGTCTAGTGATATTTAACACTTCTTGGAAACCGTTATTGTTTTGGTCGTCACCACATCCCCAGTAAGTCTAGTGGAAACTAGCACTGTTTGAAGCTATTTGTTATTCTGGTCGTCACCAGTCTCCCCAGTTGAAACTTTTGTTTTTTTCAGTCGAGCCTCAGAGAACTGGTGGATACTAGTCTCCCCGACACGTCCGGTATTTGTTTCTAACCTTTTCCTGAAGATCCCGTTTGAACTCTTCGTTTATAGGAAATTTTCTCATCTGGTTATCCACAGTGAGAGTCGTGTCTTTGTTCCATCTTTTCCCCGGTGAAGCTTTGCTTCCCTGGTGATTTTGTTCTCCAGCAAAGTTTGCCCCATTGGGTTTCTTCTCCAGTGTGGTTTGCATTTCTTTTCTTTCGTTTCCCTAGTGAAGAATTGTCATCTTCCCCGGTGGGCTTCCTCATCTGGTTATCCCCAGTGAGGTTCGTATCTCCTTTCCCCAATGAAGATGTGTCATCCCTGGTGGAATCCAGGTCCTTTGTGTGAAAGATTACTCTGAACAGCATCGTTAGTCATGTTTGAACTATCTTGCTTACTTTGCCTTGAATCTTTCCCCAGTGTGTTGGGTCCCCGTGAGTGATTACTCGTCGTTTTGCCGTTCTTTTATCTATGCTCGTGTGTCTGCATTTGTCTAGCCTTCAAGCATCATAAAGTATCATTTATACTCATTTGCATTTCCGCATTTGTCCTTTTGCATACCATCGGATCCAAGGGACAAAATTTCTGGCTTGCTATATTTAAATACCTTTCACTAAGATTCTATGAGGATTGTCACCTCTCATTACCATCTAGTGAAGATATTTAAATAGGGGCATCTGTTGCACCCCAAATTTTGACCCCTTAGATCCTCATCATCATTGTAGGATCATATTCATTTGATTAACTAACCTTAATCCAATTCAAGTTTATCTTTGTCAAGATGCAGATGAATTAGGGTTCCGTACCGTCAAAATCGAGACTTCAGTGGTCCGATCAATCAATGTTTTGGATTGATTCAACTTCAAACAAGATCAAAAATACAACATTGGGTCAAGTATGAATCCAATTTGAGGTGGTCACCCGGGGTTCGAGAACAGTGCAATTTGAGACACCCGATTAGGGTTTTTGATTGGAAAAAGTCAACTGTAGTTTGACTTTTGATTCAAAGAGTATTTCAATGATTGGATCAAGGTCCATTAAGCTCCTATGACTTAGTAAAGTCCGTCCCAAGAGTTTCAAGTCCTCAGGATGTCCGGATCACCAACGGGCGACTCGGTAGACACCGATCGATCGAAAAGTTGACCAAAAAGTCAACTCTCCAACAATAAGGAATTTGACTTCAAGGTGTGAATGAAAAATGTTACTTATATCATATTACACCTCCCCATAAAATTTCATGACCATTGGATCAAGGGTTAGGAAGTAATTGCAAATATCGGGAATTAGGGTTTCGAAAGGGGCAAAACCATAACTCCTTAACCACACATCCAATTGAAGTAGTTCTAAGCTTGCTTGAAAGGTCTTGACAAACCATACAAAAGTCCCACAGTGGTCCATATTCAAAAAATCCATGGAATTGGAGTTATAGCAAAAATCATTTTTCAAGGGTAAAGGACTTGGTGAAAATTGACAAATTCTGGCCATACAAACCACTTTTTTCAGAACTTTGAAGGGTTTTTCAACCTAGCTCCATCAAGAATTTGGAAATTCCAAAAACATGAAAATTTTAGAGCTACATAAGGGCTTTCTAAAAAGTACAAGAACTCCCTAAGGAGATTTATGAGCTAGGAGTTATGGTGCCTTGAAGTTGGGTCTCTCACACTAAAAATCCACTTTGCCCAACTTCTCAAAATCAGAATTTTTCATCTCTAACCACTCTCCACCCTTGGGTCATGATACATTATGATATTTAGATGTGTAGAGGAAGAGAATGACAGAAAAAAGAGAGATTGAGGAGAGAGATATGCAAGTTGCAATTTGTGGATTAAAATATTCAAATGTGTAAGAATGAGAGAGAAACTTTTTCACTTCCAACTGTTGCAGCTGGCTTACTCTATACTCTAAGCTTATGTCAGTCATTTCATGTCAATATCCACTTGATGTTTCTGATCCTCCTTGAGCCATGGAGCTGATAGGAGAAGATCTTGGCAAGATTTTGCAAGAAATTTCATCAAACTCCCTCCAAAAGTGGCAAAGTACCAAGATGCCCTCATCCTCATTTCTCCTATAAATAGAGACCTTGTCTTCCTCTTCAAACACACCAGAGCTATTCAGAATATCAAAGTATCATAGCTCTCCTCCTCACTCTCTCTTTGCTTGTAAGTGAAGAAAAGTTCAAAAACACCAAAATTGGTCATTTGGCATATTTCACACCATTTTCATTTCTACCCTTTTCAACACTCCCACAACCATCCATACACTTTCTAAATAACATATAGAAGGTGTATAATCCATCAAACCATCAAAAACCTCAAAAAATCAAAAAGTCAACTTCTACCTACCATACTTTGATCAAAAGCCACAAAAATCACCAAACTTTGTTCTAAGCCTTTCCTTGAGGTTTTGATCATTCATACACCTCACAAATAACATTCCTCAGCTGTCCAAACTACTAGAAACCATTGGAGACTCTTATTTTTACATATAGCATCATAAGTGGGTTGTTACTTAAAGTTAAAGTAAGGACCAAGGCCAAGAAGTGAAGTAAGATATCTCTGGTTTTCTCAACGGTTCTAACTTGTTCAAAAGGGTCATCAAGAGGTATGTTACTTGTGCATTTTGTCTCTTGTATCATTTTTCATGATTTTGGCATTTTGAGCATTTTGGCGCATTTTGAAGTTATGAACACTTGATGATTTTTCATGATATTTGGTCTATGATGAATGATAGATTTGTTGTGAGTGTTAACATAACTTGTTCTTGCCAAATGTTGATTATGATGTGTTAAATTTGTTAATATATTGTCAAAACAAATTTTGGGTTGAGTGGTTAGGTAATGTTTTGTTTTACTAGAAAGGGTGGATGTATTGATATGTTTGAGTTCTGTTGTGTTGATTTTTGTTGCTTGACCAATATGCTTAAATTTGGTCCCATGATACAAGCTAGTTGGTTTTGGTATGTGAATCTTTTAAAGTAGTGGTGGCTGTTGTGCTTTGGGTAGGTTTGTTTGAGGTTGATCCTTGGTTTTAAGTTGGCCTGTTGGTTTTCTAAGAGGTTGGTTGTAGGCTGTCATGGGAAGGATCTCTGCTAGAACATCTTTAACTTGCTGCAGCAACCACAACCTAGTTTGTTTTCTTTAATTTCATTTCAGAGCAGTAGGAAAGGTGTGTAGCCTCTTTGATTCTTGACTGTTACAAAGACTCATAGCCAGTTGAAAACCTGCCTTGTGATTGGTGGCTGATGAGTAAAAGATAAGAGGAGAGCCACCAAGATTTGGAGTATCATTTGGATGGACCCTGCTGCCAGACTGTGAAAGAATGTTACCATTTTCTCAAGTTTGGTTTTGAGGCTTTGTATTGATATGAGGTTCTTCATGCTGAACATCCATTTAACTGGCCTTTGAGAAGAGTTCTTTTGAGGGTTGATGTTGGTTATGTTAATAGTGGGCAACCATTTGTGAGTTACTAAATACATTTGTTAGTGACTGTCTGTCATAGAGGCCTCAGGCCTGTTGTGACCATCCAAGAGATCCTAAGAGTAGTTTGTTGGCAAGCTCAGTAGTTTTTGGGCAAAAGGCTTAATGTTGGTAACTATTAGCATCTTGAGCCTGTGATGGTTGTATCAGATGTCAGGGCATGAGTGAGAGATCTGCTGCCATCAGTTTTGTTTGGAGAGGGGAGAGGTACAATACATATGCCAGCAATAGCAAGTTCAACATCCTGAGTAATTTCCCCTCATAAGGTGACAATGGTTGGATTGTTTGCTAGAGTCATTTTTGAAAGGAGGTTAGTTGTGAGTAGTTGGAAGTCACCCTAAAGCCAAACCTGTTGTGAGGGTTTACAAGGTCTGAAGGTTGGAGGCAGGCTGGATTTGTCACAAAGGCCTACTTTGGATTGGATTGTGTTTTTTGTGAAATGGCAACTTGTTGCACCCCAAAATTTGACCAACTTCTCTTTACCTAGCTTGTGTTTCATCTCATTCACATTAGCATTAGCATTTGCATTTCATTGACATGTATGCAGGAGATCATGAGGTATGACTACCAATCATGGTCTACACAAGAGTTTGAAGCTAGCCAAGAAGGTTATTCAAGTGTTCAAAGGTTGATATCTTTGTCAGAGAGGTCAGATGATCCTCAGAGAGAGTGGTTGAAACCAAGGTTGTGTGCCTCCTAACTTGAGAGTTGTGGGAGCTCCTCATATGATTCTGAAGCCATGAATGTGGACTTGAAGCCTTTAGAGAGCTTATGAGATGTCTTAAAAGCCATCATGAAGCCTAGACAGGTCATTATGCAATATTAAAGATACCTAGCCATGAGTGGTGTAATTAGGGTTTGACTGAGTCAACCCTAGGTCAACTGATGATTTGGAGAGGGTTGAGACCTAATCCAAGATCCATGTGATCATGGATTGATGAATTGAGATTCTATAAGGATGATTCCAAGGTCAACTCATCATGATTGAAGAGTTTGAGAAGTTTCAAGCTAGGGTTTCTAAGGCTTGACAGTGTAAAATCCCCTAGTTTGACCCCTATCTTCGAGGAAGTTTAGCTTAAGATATGATTGTCATCTCATCTCACCCCCAACATGAATGTTTTAGAGCTTGTTCGTAGCTTTAATTTGAGTACTAGAAGTCCTTGATAGGATTTGTAGAACTCAAGTTGTGACTTTGACAAGTTACAGGTCATCTGAGGTATGTGGATCTGGGGCCTTGAAAGTCACCCAACTTGCATCAAACTTTTGCCCAAGAAGGATGACTCCTATAAACTTTTAGTCAACATGAATGTTGTTCCTTATCCTCTTAGCTTTCTAGAGAGTACTAGAAGTCCTTGGTAGGATTTGTAGAACTCAAGTTATGGCTTTGACAAGTCAAGGGCATTTTGGTCATTTGGAGATTACAGGTCATTTCAAGCATAAGGCCATAACTCCTATTTCCAAGCTTCAAATGGAAAAATCTTCAACATCAAACTTGATTAAAATGATGTCTTAAGGCTAGTAAGGAGGTCATGAGATGGTGGAAAGGCTTGTAGCTCAAAGTTGCAAAAATGACCTAAAATAAGGGCATAAGTTAAATAAACCAAAGTTGGAAATTGATATTTTCAACCTACACATCCAAACCATGGCATGTAATATATCATTTTGACTCTAGAAAACATTTTAAAGACAATGGTTTAGCCACATTTTTTATTTGAGGTCTAAATTGTGGACTTGCTTTGAAAAGCACTTGCTTGCATATTAAGTAACATGTGCATAACTCAAAATTAAGGCATGGGCAAGGGTTTTGCAAGCTAAACACCTCTAATATCTCACTAGGGGAGAAATTAAGAGTGAATGGGATGAATTCCAAGCTGTTTGTAAGGGTTGTACATGTCATGATAAGTGATTCAAAATCTCATGACATGAGAAGTGTAAAATCTCATTGGAAGGATCTAGAGGGTTCTAGATCATCCAAACTCCATCTATATATTGAGTAGAATGGATCCATGGCAGAGGTTGGTGATCATTGAAGGATTGAGCTTAGTTTGAGAGTGAATTTTCTTGGATTGCAATTGAAATCGGTTTCACCAAATTCCTCAATTTCCATTCATTTTCTTGCTTGATTCTTCTTCCATGAGTGTCAAGGAGTGATTGCAGATCATTTCCAAGAAGAATTGGTGGCTAGATCGTGTGGGAGCAAGTGGTTTTCAGCACCTGCAACTCATCATCGTGTTTCAAGATTGAAGCACTTTCCATTGAATCTTTTGCATACAGAAGCAAGGAGGAGGTTCAGTGATCGTGTACAGAAGATTTGAGAGCTTGATTTGGAGGATTCGTGCATCTGTTATTCAAGAATTTCCAGGTTGGTAACCTTCTTCCTATAGCATGATTTAGGTAGAATTAGGTTGAATTAAGGTGCTAGATTAGTTGTAGAATGGCCTAGGATGGATTTCAGATGGTTAATTGATGAATTAGAGACAAAATAGGAAGATCACCATATTCGGTTGAGATTGGGAGATGATGATTCTTAAGGTTTCAGAAGAAACTAATGGTATGGTTGAACTCGTGGAAAGATTTGGAATGAGTTTCATGTTTTGACCTCTTGGATTGGAGGCTTTTAGGGAGAACTAGGGTTGAAGGGGATGGCCGGAGTTCCACCGGTGGTGGCCGGAGCTGGGCGCGAAGCTCAGAGGTTTAAAAGGTATGAGATGAAGTTTACACCATTGGATGATGGATTGACCTTTGACTGGGAGAGGATCCGAGGGCCACGTTTTAATTCTGATTTGTGAAGGATTTCTGATGAAACGATGCGTTTCATTTATTCAGGCGTTTGGGCTTAATTATTTAGGTGCTATTCACACCCCCCAGCGAGCCCAACCCATGTTTTTAACTGAGAATGATTGCTTCTTGCACCGTGTGTTTGATTATTTTTGTGGGATTTTCATTTAATTTTCCATTTAATCCATGATTCTTGTAAAAATCATAACTAATTAAATATTAATCCAATCAAACCCATTCTTTTTGCATGTTACTCATGATTGAGTCTATTATTTTTTAGAGAAGAAATATTTTAATTTCATGTAATTTCTGATTTAATTGGAATTTTATATTTTAATTGATATTAAAATGTTCATGTTTGATGCATATTTTTGTAGAATTTTGTATGATCTCATGGTGATGATTCTTGGCCTAATTTTTTGTGTGTGATTAGGTTAGACACGTATGATCCCATAGAATGTTTCTCACATTTTTGTGATGAAAATAGGTGTGCTTTCTAGATTGATGTTTAGATGCTTCCTTTTTAGGGTTTTAGGTTGATACCTTAGAATGTAGGATTTAGTTCTAGGTCCAAATTGATGGTTTGATCTTTGAAACTAATGTGGTAGAGTCATGATTGACCTAGGTTACTATAGTGATTTTTGTAGGATTTTACAATTGATTTTAGTATTTTAGTTAGGACTAACTTTAGTGCTAGGTTTTAGGTGATCCTAATTTACTAATTCAACTAGTTTAACTTCCCTAATTCCCTTAGATTAGGGGTTGTGCTTGGTTTGCCTGTGGTTGAGGTTGAGGAAAAGTTGAAGACAAGGTGAGGATGCTTGAAGTTGCTTGAAGTTGCTTGAAGCTTTGGATTTGTTGGTGCCTGAAGGTGTCTGATGAAGATTAGGAGATAGGACATAGGGAGAGCCTTGCAGTTAGAATGATTTCTTTCACAAATATGGAAAGCATCTTGTGCTTCCATTCCTCCCAATGACTAAAAGTCCTTCTCAGATATTCACATCCCTCCTTTGGAAGGATGAGTGGCTTTACCTGGGAAGTAGAACTTTGAGGGAACCAGTCTCTCACAATGATGAACCCTTACAGGCTTCCTTTGGTTGTCAGTAAGTTGTTTATCATTTCCTCTCATCTTGTTAAATCAATTATCTTCTGGTTTGAGTATCTTGAAAGATGTTGGACTTGAGTTTGAAGATGAGAAATTCATTGAAGATTATGGAAGAGGATGATTCCTTGAGCATTGCCATTGCAGCTGAAGCTTGAAGAGCAAGAAGAGAAGGTTGATACTTGAAGACCCAATGAAGATTGAAAGAAGAGTGTAGAGCTGAGGCTTGAGAAAGAATTGAAGGATGAAGTTGACACTGCCAGATGATTGAAGACTACTCTGGGAAGTTGAAGCTTGTAGAGGAGAAGACCAAGTTGAGACTAGTAAAGCAAAGAGAGCTGAGGCTTGAAGACTAAGATGATACTTATGAAGAGAATTCAATTGAGATTGAGTGCAAAGCTGAAGCTGAGGAATAAAAAATAAGTGATACTTGCTTTGATGCTTGGAGATCCTGAAGGAATCAAGTTGCCACTTGTAGTTGAGAGTGAAGCCTGAAGGTGGAATTGACTGGAGAGCTGAAGCTTGGAGAAGAGAGGATAAGTTGAAACTTATGTTTGGTGAATTGAAACCTGGAGAAGCAAGTTGATACTTGCCAGTGAAGCTGATATCCTTGAAGGGTGGTTGAAGTCTGAAGACTGGATTGCTGTTAGAAGAGCTGAAGCTTGAATTGAAAGTAGGAAGCTGTTGATCTGTTTCTTTCTTGTCTGTTTTTTTCTGTGCTGATGTGCTTTGTTTGACTTGCTTGAGGCATTAGAATAAGTCCATGATTAGACTGACTTTAATTTAGGACCATGATTGCACTAGAGGTTGAGTTGCTCCCTCTGCTTGTATTGTTACTGTATGGCTTTGCTTGCGGGTATTCGGTAAAGCCCTGCTCCCTTGCCCATGTGGTTTATTTTGCTTGATAGCATGTCATTTCTTCTGTATGATTGTAGTTACTTCTATCTTGCTTGATAGCATGTTTCCTCTGTATGATTACTGTTATTCATTCTGGCTTGAGGTTGAGATGAGCTTGTGGAGGCTTACACCCCACACACATTTCCTCCCTCACTTGCATTGCATGCATTTTACAGTCGTTTACTGTTTACTGTTCACTGTTAAGTTGATGCTTTATCTGTTTCTGTACCTCATTGGCATGATCCCATAGGACTCTCATTTCCTTTGATAAGGAAGTGATGATAGAACTTTAGGTTGAAACCTATGCATGATAACTTCTAGGAGTTCCCTGTTTCAAACTTCAACTATAGGATGAATCCTTGGCATGACAACATTAGGACTTGATAGTCTCCCCGTAGTTGAGCCCTTCTCTTCTCATCTCAAAACAGCTTAAGATACAGTAATCATGAATGATTTCTTTCGTACGTTACGAGCCTTAAGCTATCTGAGAAAGGATTGTTGGAGAGCTTCTTTTCAACAGTCTGGATGTTTAGTATGGCACCCTTTGGGTGGCATGCGACGCATTCACTCTCAGGTCATAGTCTTTAGTGCGATTAAAATTGCAAACACAATAAAAAACACTTCTTTCGTAAAAGACAGAAAACAAACTTAAAACCTTTTTTGCCCCGTGGGCCCGTAATTCAAAGGAAGCTTTTCTGAAGAAAAGAGTATCGTTAAACTTCAGCGCCAACGCAAACAGGCTTTGTCCCTAACTGCTGGAACTGTTGTTTAACCCTACTCGATGAAAACAGATGAATCTGAATTCCCGTAATCCGCATTATCCCGAACTACGTAAGCTCTGATCTCTCATGCCCGTTGAGAGTACGTAGGCACAATACTGACGTATTGGCGAGCCACCTTCCCCGTAACCCGTAGTAGGTCGAACTACGTTGACTCTGATTTCTCATTCTCTGATGAGAATACGTAGGCATAAAGCGCGACGCTTTGTCGAGTCAATTTTGTTTTCTTTTTAAGCCAGCCTTGATAGGTAGATAGATAAACCAACTCATCCAGTAAACACAACAAGCGTGGATCCCGTCGAGTACGACGGACGTGAGGGGTGCTAATACCTTCCCCTTGCGTAATCGACTCCCGAACCCAGACAACGGTTGCGATGACCTTGTCTTATACCATTTCGTCAGGTTTTTCCGATCGTTTCCTTTCCCGCCCGAGGGATAAATAACGAAAGGTGGCGACTCTTCTGTTTTGCCGGCACCTTATTTTCGCGGAAGCGACAGCTGGCGACTCTGTTGGGGACTTGATAGTTTCCTAGGGATCCAACGTCCCGAATGCGAGTCAGTTTGGGGATCCGACGTCCCCTGCGAGAGTCAATCCTAGCGCTTGTATGATTACTTGTTGGGTTGTGTTTATTTATTGCATTTTTATTTCCCGCATTTTATTTTCAGTCTGATATGATTATCTGTGCTGTTGTGGGAGGGGCATTCTGATGAGTGAGAAGCCAGACCCAGGCTTGAGTGAACATAGCATTAGTTGTGGAAATTAGTGGGCGCGTGCTTGCTTGGCAGGAACTAGTGTCTCATGAAATCCACGCTCAGACGAGGTTCTCCCGGTTGACTTCTTTTTCAACCTTTTGGGTTGAGGGGGTTGTTGGTTTGGAGGATTGTCGACTCTGGGGACCGATCATTTGTGATTCAGTCGAGTGAGGCCGCTTCATGAGCTGGTGATGCCACACCTTCTAGGTATCGTATCACCCCTCTTGAATGTCTGTGACGCTGATGAACGCATAGGATGCCGAACTTGAGTCAGTTTAGGTCCATACCTGTGAGCAGGGTTGGGTTTGTTGCAGGAAACTTTGACCTTCAGACTACCTGGTTTTCTTGACAGTGAATCAGTTTTAATTGGGATCAGAGGATCTCATTACCAGATGTTTGTTCTTGATAGAGCAGGTTTATGATTGGGATCAGAGGATCTCATTATCAGATGTTTGTTCTTGATAGAGCAGGTTTATGATTGGAATCAGAGGGACTCATCAGCAGATGTATGTTTGTTCTTGACAGAGCAGATTTTTTGGTCCTGCATCAGAAGTCCTTATTATCAGATGTTTGTTCTTGACAGAGCAGAGTTTTGGTCCTGTATCAGAGGTCCTTATTATCAGATGTTTGTTCTTGATAGAGCAGAATTTTGGTCCTGTATCAGAGATCCTTATTATCAGAGGTGTTCTTGACGGAGCAGATTTATGGTCCTACATGTGTGTGTTCTTGATAGAGCAGATTTGCGGTCTGATACCAGGGTTTTCTTCTCATCAGAGAAAGTGGTTGTTCTTGACAGAGCAGCGTTATGGTTTTGTTGATGCAGAATCTCCACAACACAGTTGCCTTGATCTCCTGCTGCATGATTGCATTTTACATTGCTTTGCATACCCATTTGCATTTCATTAACGTGTGTCTGTGTTGCAGGTACCGTTTTCCCCGATCCAGGATTTCTTGCCTCCTATTGTATTGTTATGGGTTCTCTGAGGAAGACCGTGGCTTACAAGCTCCCTGCCCCTGATGTGGTTCAGCTGACTGGTTTGATTGCTTTAGCAGATGACTCTGTGAGAGATGAGTTCAGAAAATCTTACGGCAAGTTGCTCAGTTTGGTTCGTAAACCCTCTGCGTTTGAGTTGAATGGGTTGCACGCCCTACTGCAGTTCTACGATCCTCCGTTGAGATGCTTTACTTTCCAGGATTTTGTTCTCGCACCCACGTTAGAGGAATATGCTGAATTGTTAGGTGTGCCTATCAAGAGGCAGATGCCTTTTGTACATATGGATGTTGAGCCTGATCTGGCTAGTCTAGCTCCTTCACTTCATCTGGATGCCTCCGAGTTGGTATTGTCTAGTTGGAACAAGGTTCTGGGTTTCTCCTTGCAGTTCTTGGTGGGAAAGGCTCAGCAGTGCGCCAAAGACGGATGTTGGGTCGTGTTCAACTCCATTCTTGCTCTATGCATATATGGCATCATTCTGTTCCCCAATATGCCCGACTTTGTGGACTTCGACGCCTTCCACATCTTTGCTTCAGGGAATCCAGTCCCTACCTTGATAGGAGATGTCTACCATTCCATCCACTACAAAAACGAGAACAGAAGGGGTAAGAATGTCTCGTGTTGTGTGCCTTTGCTTTATAAATGGCTTGATAGTCATCTGCCCAAGAGGGGTCCCTTTGTTTCGTCTGCAGCCACAGCTGAGTGGTCCGAGCGTTTGATGAGTATATCTGCAGAGGATATTGACTGGTTTGACAGAGATAGGTTGGGTACCGAGATTATCTTTAGCTGCAGCGGGTTTCCGAACGTGCCTTTGATAGGCAGGAAGGGTTGTATAAACTATAATCCGTCTTTGCTGGTCTGACAGTTTGCTTACGCTTTAAGAGCTCCGTCGAGGGATGAAGAGGTGCAGGAATCTTTGTACCTCACTGGTCTTCTAGAGGGGGATCTGTTATCTAAGTTTCAGCGCGCCTGGAATGGCATCAGTAAGAGGGGAAAACCATTGCTGGGGAGAAGTAATAATCAGGCCTACGCCCCGTATGTGACATGGATCAGAGCCAGAGCATATGCTATAGGGATGTCGTTTCTCCCCGCCAAGCCAGAAAGCCCTCCAGTGATTGAAGAGCCCACCACTGTGCCTATTCAGCAGCATAATCAGGTGCTGGCTGAGCGAGATGAATTGAAGAGGGCAAATGAGGAACTGGAGAAAGAATTGGCTCAGCTCCGAAGCGAGAGGAACGAAGTCGTTCATTCCTTCAAGAGGCAAACAAAGCTGGTGAACCAGCTAGGTACAGACTTGACTAAGCAGATAGCTGAGCGCGAGCGCATGGGTCAAGACTTCAAAGTTGTCAACGACGTATTGTCTACCAAGAAGCAGCACTTGGACGAAGCGTATCGGAGGATATCCAAGTTCAACCAGCACTGGAAGGCTTCCTTAGCCACCAGGAAAGAGCGGGAGGACAAGCTGATGCAATAGATCTCTAAGCTGAAAGCCCAGGTGGAGGCTAGTGAGAAGAGGTTTGATGAAGAAACCGCTCGCAGATACGCCGCCGAAGGCCAGCTCAACAGAGCTCTCGCTAACCTGAAGGAGCACAAACTGACGTTTGAATCCAAGAAACGGAAGTTAGAAGATTGTTTCGGCGAAGGAGCATGGGAAGATTCGGTCGAAGGTCTTCAATACACCATTATGCAGAGGGAGCTGCTCGTCGAAGGGTTACTCACTCTGCCTGATCACCCATAAACGAAGGAGTTGTTAGAAGAGTATCGCGCCCGTGGTCGTGCTTGACTGTTTGTATTCCTTTTGTTTTGATCATTGTTGTATGCTGACCATCACCAGGCTTGTTGGTTGAGGTCACACTGTTGATTCATCTTGTACTCGCTGATGTTGTGTACCGCCTTGATGGGTTTGCTTCATATATATGAGATGTTATTTCCATGAATGGACTCGGACTTCTTATTATCAGCACTGGCACTCAGGCACTAGGATCGGGGGAGATCTCCCTAACGCACAGACACACGTTTGCATTTTCATGAAGCATTTGCATAACGAGCACTTTGTCGTTTTTTCCTAACCCTTTTGTGTTGCCAGGTTGTTTCAGGTTGTTCCAGGATTGATCAGAGACCTATTCACCGCTATCCGACCAGAGCTAATCAAACCAGGATCATGGAGCAAGTGCAAACTGATGTTCAGGAACTCCGCGAAAGAATGGATCGCTTCATGGAGCTCATGCAAGCGGTCGCCAATGGCCAGGATCAGCTCAGAACCTTGGTCCAGCCTCTGATTTCAAGGGTCGATAGTAACGGCGTACTCCATGGTGGGATTGTGCCTACCCCTCCGCCAGTTGAAACTCCTCAGAATGGCATCCCCGTGACCGGGGGGAATGGCAGTGCCAACGGCAATGTGATAGCTAACATGGGACTCAATGGCAATACGACGGGCGTCGGTAATGGGAGTCTGGAAGCTAATGTCAATGTTGGGCTGGGCAACGGCAATGCAGGTGTTGGGAATCTGTTTGGGCCTCAGCCATGGCTAGAAGATCGTCAAGACGATGTATTCTCGCAGAGAGGTGTTGAGGGGGAGCTGACTGCTGAAGCACGTCTAAGGTTCAAGGCACTCGAGGATAAGATGAGAAATATCGAGAATCAGAACACCCTGGGCGTTGATATGTCCAAGTTGGGACTTATTGCTGATTTTAAGGTGCCTCCCAAGTTCAAGGTACCTGACTTTGAAAAGTATAAGGGCACCACTTGCCCTCGCGTCCACCTGAGATCATACTACCGGAAAATGTCAGCTCATTCCGAGGACGAGAAGTTGCTGATGCACTTCTTTCAGGACAGTCTGTCTGGACCATCCCTCGAATGGTACATGAGTCTGGAACCTACCAGTGTGCGCACGTGGAAGGACCTTGCTGAAGCATTCGTGCACCACTACCAATACAACAGTGACTTGGCCCCGAACCGAGTCCAGTTGCAGAATCTGTCGCAAAGGAACAACGAAGGGTTCAAGGAATACGCCCAGCGGTGGCGTGAGTTGGCATTCAGGGTTCAACCGCCGATGGTTGAACGTGAGCTCGTGCAGATGTTCGTAGCCACCCTCCCAGGGGTTTACTATGAGAAATTGGTCAGCGGCATGTCTGGAACATTCTCAGATCTCATTATCACGGGTGAGCACATCGAAAATGGGATCAAACTCGGGAAAATTCAAGGTGAGTCATCCTCAGTTGGAGGAGGCGGAAAGAAACCTTATGCTGGCAAAAGACGGGAAGGAGAAACGAGCGCTGTGACCAACGCTCGAAGGAAGGGTAAAGGCCATCACCAGCAGGTGGCCAGCATAACTATCCCGGTAGTTCAACAGCCACAGCAGCAGCAGCAACAGCCGAACTAACAAGGGTACATAAAGTATCAGAATCGGGCACCTCTGTCGAGTCGTCACCTCGAGACACCGCCCATGTCCTACGCTCAACTACTGCAGACTTTGCTCCAGCTATAGTTGATCCAGAAGAGAACCTTGGCTCCCTTGACAGGGGCACCTCCGCCAGGTTATGACGCGAATGCAACTTGCGAGTTTCACTCAGGGGCACCAGGCCACACAATAGAGAATTGCAAAGCCTTCAAGCACAAGGTGCAGGACATGGTGGACGCTAAGATCATCAACTTCTCCGATAATGTGCCCAATGTCACGAAGAACCCGATGCCGAATCATAGGGGAGGTGAAGTAAACGCCATTATCGAAGACGAGAGCTTAGATTTGTTGACTGACGTCAGAGATCTGAAGACGCCGCTTAGCTTCGTTAAAGCTAAGTTGATGAAAAGAGGTTTCTTTCCAGGTTGCGGAGAGCTGTGTATGGGCTGTGCGACTAGTCCTGATGGATGTGAATAGTTGATAGAAGGAATTCAAATTCTGATGACTGAAGGGATTTTACAGTTTAGCCGGAGGGCCGAATGTGGATCGGGAGAGGTAATGCTGAAGCAAGACGATGAGGTCGCCACCATCACCATCCCTCGCCAGACGATAACTATTTCCGCACCCAGACCGCCCACGATTACCATCACCAAAGCTGGGTTGATACCGTTCGAAAGCACTAATGCTGTCCCATGGCATTACGGGGCTGAAGTCTACTGCAACCGGCAGAAGTTGGAGCTCGAACCATTTGGGTCGTCTGTGGAGAACCTTGCAGGAATCAGTGGTATTACTCGCAGCGGAAGAGTGTTTGCACCACCAGAGGTCGTGGCGGGCAAAGCGGACAGAGCTGATGCAACTGATAAAGGTAAAAGTAAAGTCGTTGAAGAGATCCCGCGTGGGGCAGAAAAAGACTTACTTGTTAAAGACGCCGAGGAGTTTATGCGGTTGATTAAAAAGAGTGACTACAAGATTGTGGATCATCTCCATCAGACACCCTCGAAGATTTCCATCCTGAACTTGTTGTTGTGTTCTGAAGCACGCCGCAACGCGCTGCTGAAGGTGTTGAACGCCGCATATGTACCGTAGGAGATATCGGTAAACCAGCTAGAAGAGGTCGTAGCCCACGTGAATGTTGGAAATGGACTGGGGTTCACCGACCTAGAGCTGACGCCGAAAGGGAGCAATCACAATAGCGCCCTGCACATCTCGATAGAGTGTAGGGGAACGATTATGTCGCACGTGTTGGTAGACACGAGTTCGTCACTCAATGTTCTTCCGAAGAAGGCATTAATGAAGTTAGATACTCGTGGAGTGATTTGCACACCCAGTGATCTGGTTGTGAAGGCGTTCGATGGAACTAAACGCCATGTTTTCGGGGAGGTGACGTTGCCAATCCAAGTCGGGCCGAAAACGTTCGACGCAATCTTTTATATTATGGACATCATGCCTGCCTACAGTTGTCTCTTGGGCCGGCCGTGGATCCATGCTGCTGGAGCCGTGACCTCCACGTTGCACCAGAAACTCAAATATGTTGTCGGAGGTAGCATCGTGACTGTGTGTGGCGAGGAAGACATAATGGTGAGCCATTTGTCGTCCTTCAAGTATGTTGAGATGGATGGGGAAATCCACGAAACTCTATGCCAAGCGTTCAAAGCTGTTAAAGTCAAGGACGCAGCTCGTATAGTCACCGAAAAGCCAGAAATGACTCTCTCCTCATTCAAGGAGGCCCAGGCCGTTGTCCAAGCCGGATCTACCCCAGGCTGGGGGCGAATTTTGGAGATATCTAATAAGCAAGACAAGTTTGGGTTGGGATATTCTCCTGGAGCTGAAGCTTCTTCTTCTTCTAGCAGTGCGTCTCAAGGTAAAGGGCCGATCCAGTTTACCAGTGGCGGGGTGATATTTGAAAGCGTAAACGCGGTGTCTGAAGACAGCGGAGATAGCGATTGTGACCTCGACTCTTGGATCCAGCCAAGCAAGCCAGGCGAGGGCCTTACCAACTGGTCCGTCAAGGATATCATCCAGATGACAAGCGAAGAGTAATGATTTACTTTTTCCAATCATTGTACAACCCTATGTCCTACCCGGGGCATAGTGGTTTTATTGTCAGGGCCTTGTTGGATTATGTACATGCATTTTATCAATAAATCAAAAGGCATTTTCTTCGTATTCAAATATTGTGATCTCTGTTATTCCTGTTTTATATTTGTTTTGAAAAACAATAAAATGGCAAGGGGGTTTGTGCTAACCTGCACATACTTGTTTTAAACTTAACCCTTGTTATTGCAGGATCCACATAGCAGATGACATCGACTCTGGACCCTCTACGGCTCACTTCGACCTCGATTGCCCAATCTATCAAGCCGAAGAAGAGATTGATGAAGATGAAGACCTTCCTGAAGAGCTGGCCCGCTTGTTGAAACAAGAAGAGAAAGTTATTCTGCCTCATGAAGAGGAGATTGAGATCGTGAATCTAGGTTCTGAAGAACTCGTCAGAAACGTCAAGATAGGGGCTGCATTGCAGAGTGACGTCAAGCAGAGATTGGTCGAAATGCTAAGAGAGTATAGTGACGTCTTTGCTTGGTCATACGAAGATATTCCCGTACTTGATACGGACATCGTGGTCTACCACTTGTCGCTGCGAGAAGATTGTCCTCCCGTCAAGCAGAAGCTTAGGAGGACACGACCAGATATGGTCGTTAAGATCAAAGAAGAAGTGTAGAAACAGCTTGATGCTAGCTTCTTAGCGGTCACTACTTACCCTCCGTGGGTCGCCAACATAGTGCTTGTACCGAAGAAGGACGGTAAGGTACGAATGTGCGTCGATTATCGGGATTTGAATAGGGCAAGCCCTAAAGATGATTTCCCGCTGCCTCATATTGATGTGTTGGTCGACAATACAGCTCAGTTCTCCGTGTTTTCGTTCATGGATGGCTTCTCCGGTTACAATCAGATCAAGATGGCGCCGGAGGACATGGAGAAAACTACGTTTATCACTCCTCGGGGAACATTCTGCTACAAGGTAATGCCTTTCGGTCTGAAGAACGCAGGGGCCACTTACCAACGAGCAATGGTAACTTTGTTTCATGATATGATTCATCATGAGATTGAAGTCTATGTTGATGACATGATTGCGAAGTCCCAAACGGAGGAGGGACATCTGGTCAATTTGCTGAAGCTTTTTGAGAGGCTTAGGAAGTTCAGGTTGAGGCTGAATCCTAACAAGTGTACTTTCAGAGTACGGTCCGGAAAGTTACTGGGGTTTATCGTGAGTGAAAGAGGCATCGAGGTTGATCCTGCGAAAATAAAAGCGATACAAGAAATGCCAGTGCCGAAAACAGAAAAAGAAGTTCGTGGTTTCCTGGGTAGAATAAACTACATTGCAAGGTTTATTTCTCAGCTCACGGCCACGTGTGAATCGATGTTCAAACTACTAAAGAAAGATCAGGCGGTTATCTGGAACGAGGATTGCCAGAAGGCATTTGACAAGATAAAGCAGTATCTGCAGGAACCTCTGATCTTGATACCCCCAGTGGCTGGACGGCCACTAATCATGTACTTGACAGTTCTTGAGAATAGTATGGGGTGTGTTCTCGGTCAGCATGACGAGACGGGCAGAAAGGAGCATGCCATTTACTATTTGAGTAAAAAGTTCACAGAATGTGAATCTCGTTACTCGATGCTGGAGAAGACGTGTTGTGCACTAGCCTGGGCTGCCAAACGTTTACGATAGTACATGCTCAATCACACCACTATGCTAATTTTGAAGATAGATCCGATTAAGTACGTCTTCGAGAAGCAAGCGCTTTCGGGCAGGATTGCCAGATGGCAAATGGTGTTGACGGAATATGACATTCAGTACGTTTCCCAGAAGGCCATCAAGGGAAGCGTATTGTCTGATTACCTTGCCGAACAGCCGATCGAAGATTACCAGCCGATGAAATTTGAATTCCCTGATGAGGATATTATGTTTCTCAAAGCGAAGGATTGCGATGAGCCGTTGCCCGACGAGGGGCCAGACAGGAAATCCCAGTGGAAATTGATATTTGACGGGGCAGTTAACTCTTATGGAAGTGGCATCGGGGCAATCATCACGACTCCCCACGGATCCCATATCCCGTTCACGGCGAGACTGACGTTTCCAGTTACCAATAACGAAGCGGAGTACGAAGCATGCATCATGGGTCTAGAGGAAGCAATTGATTTGAGAATCAAGAACCTAGATGTATATGGTGACTCGGCGCTTGTGATCAACCAGATTAAAGGGGATTGGGAGACTCGTCAATCAAATTTGGTGTCGTACATGAATTATGCTAGAAGGCTACTGCCGTTCTTTGATCGAGTGGAACTCCATCATGTGCCCAGAGCAGAAAATCAGATGGCTGATGCCTTAGCCACGTTGACTTCGACGTATAAAGTCAATTTTTGGAATGAAGCTCCAAGAATTGTCCTTTCTCATCTTGATAGACCTGCATTCGTCTTTGCGATCGAGGAAGCCGCCGACGGCAAGCCATGGTTCCATGACATCCAGACCTTCCTTATGATTAAGGAGTATCCTGTGGGTGCGTCAACCCAGGATAAGAAGACTCTGAGGAGGCTGTCTGGGAATTTTTATCTCAATCCTGATGGAGTTTTGTATAAAAGAAACCACGATCTCGTGCTACTCAGATGTGTAGATGAGAAAGAGGCGAGTATGCTCATGGAAGAAGTCCATGAAGGCACATTTGGTACACACGCTGGCAGGCATGCCATGACAAGAAAGATCCTGAGAGCAGGATACTACTGGCTGACGATGGAATCGGATTGCTTTAAATTCGCGAAGAGATGTCATAAATGCCAGATTTATGCTGATAAAGTTCATGTGCCGCCGTGCTCATTAAATGTCATGTCCTCCCCGTGGCCGTTCTCCATGTGGGGCATCGACATGATAGGCAAGATCGAGCCCACTGCATCTAACGGTCATCGCTTCATTCTAGTAGCTATCAACTACTTTACCAAGTGGGTGGAGGCAGCCTCGTATGCTAATGTGACCAAGCAGGTGGTGGCTAAATTCATAAAGAGGGATATCATCTGTCGTTACGGAATTCCCGAGCGGATCATCACCGATAATGGTTCGAATCTAAATAACAAGATGATGAAGGAGCTGTGCCAGAGTTTCAAGATTGAACACCACAACTCATCTCCTTACCGGTCCGAAGATGAACGGCGCCGTTGAAGCGGCCAATAAGAACATCAAGAAGATTGTTCAGAAGATGGTTGTGACCTACAAAGATTGGCACGAGATGCTGCCATTTGCACTGCACGGTTATCGTACGACGGTACGTACATCAACCGGGGTAACTCCTTTCTCCTTAGTGTACGGTATGGAAGTTGTCCTACCGTTAGAAGTGGAGATCCCTTCTTTGCGAGTTTTGGTTTGAAGTGAAACTCGACGATGGCAGAATGGATTATGAACTGACTGAACCAACTTAGCCCGATGGACGAGAAGAAGTTAGCATCGATTGCGCATGGTCGTCTGTACCATAGCCGAATGAAGAAAGCTTATGATAAGAAGGTGCACCCTAGGAGCTTTCAGACGGGTGATCTCGTCCTAAAGAAGATTCTTCCTCCACACTCCGATCACCGGTGGCAAGTGGACTCCCAATTACGAAGGTCCGTACGTCGTCAGCAAGGTCTTCTCGGGAGGAGCTCTGTTGTTATCCACGATGGATGGTGAAGATTTTGCATCCCCGGTGAACGCGGACGCAGTTTAAAGATACTTTGCTAAAAAATGACCCGCTGGAAAGAAAAAGAGTATCCAGGCAAAAAATGGGGCATCCTGGCGAACCATAAAAAAGGAAAAAGGTTCGGGCAAAAATTAGGGATATAAATCGAAAAATGTACACCCGCAAAGTCGAAAAACCGGATGGGCGACTTTGAAAAAAAGGGGTATCCCGGTGAACTGAAAACCCGCAAAGGGCGGTTCACGCAAAAGTTAGGGATTTGAAAAAGCAAATGACTGCGTTCCGCGTGTGGACTTTCATTGTTTAGTGGTTTGGAGGACCTGAGGGCCGTTTATCTGAATCAATCTCTTCTGAAGCTGAAGCGTCGGAGAAGTATCGAAGTCGAGTGGGTCATAGAGGGATCAAGTCATGGTGTTCGTCTACGCCTCGTTGCCGACATTTGTATATACTGATGTATATTTATTTTTGCGCGGCTTCCTCATCCCAGGAGCTTGCATCTGTTGTAAAACATTTTTACCCATTCAGGGGTTCGTTATCAATAAAATGTATACTATCCAGCAATTCCGTTTATTTGTTTAGCATTTATCTGTTTTGCTTTGCGGGAAAAAAACGCCGATGTTTTTGACAAAATGCGCATACGTAAACTTACTGGCCTAGGCCGCTGATTGTTGAAACAATGAATTGCTCGAACATTGTCACAAGATGATAACCTTGATAGGTCCCTTTGAAGGGTCATCTCGTCTGTTTGTTTGTGTTGGTGCAGGTGTAGCATGTACCAGACGGTACGCCGTATGCATCCTCAAGCAGGATGATTCCTTCTTCTCCAGCAAAGTTCAGCAGCCTCTCCCCGCAGAGTCTGAACGTGAGATTGTAAGCATTGATATGTGTCTCCCCAGGCAGAGAAGATTCTCTCCCCAATCAGATGCATTCTGAAGGAATGCCATCTCCCCAGCTGAGTCATTCACTGAAGTGTGTAGCAATCGATAGTTCCAGACTGAAGTCCCCAGCGGAATTGAGATTCCCCATAGAGTCGTACTCTCCCCTGTAAGCAGGATGATTCCTTCTTCCCCAACCGAGTTTGCAGATCCCCAAGAGAGCCGAGTCCTTAGAAGCAGTTGGAACCATGATTGGTTTTCCCCAGTAGAGTGTTGAATAGTTGACGCTGTGTTTCCCCGCCAGAGCCGTTATCTCCAGGGAAGTAGTCGTGAAGGACACGCAGTTTATCTCCGCGATTGACATCGCTTTCCTCAGCAGGTCCAGGTTCTCGTAGAGCTTCATTCCTCTGCAGCAGTCAACTGAAGCTTGCTTCCCCGTGCAGAGTCCTATTGAGATTAGCGTGACTTCTTCTCCTCGGCAGGATGATTCCTTCCTCCACCAGAGTGATTCTTTCTCCTTGACAGGAGGATTCTCCCTTCAGCATTTATTTTGCTGACGGGATCGCAGCATTTTTCATGATTGCATAACATTTATCATAGACGCGTAGCATTTCCACCGTGTGGAGCATTGCGTCATTGTCACAGCATATGCATACTAAACATGAGCTAGGTCGTTACCGTTCTTGTTTTGCAGGTGTTCCTCCACAGAGCCGCTTGCTCAAGATGATTCTTGAATTCCCCAGCAAGGTCGTGCGCCCAAGATGATTCTTGAATTCTCCAGCAAAGGCGTTCATTTAAGATGATTCTTAAAATCCCCAGCGAAGTCGCCAGAGAGGGTCTCTCAAGTGGATGCTTAGAGTCCCCGGCAGAGTGTTTGCTCAGGATGATTCCTGAAATCTCCAGCAGAGTTATTGGTTCAGGATGATTCTTGAAGTCCCCACGGAGTTATTTGTCCAAGATGATTCTTAATGTCCTCAACAGAGATGATTCACCCAGAATGATTTCTGGATCCCCGAAGCAGAGTTACTTGATAGTTCTCTAGAATCCCCAACGGAGATGCGTCGTCCCCAGCAGGTTTTCTGAACAGCGAAGCTGAAACTTCCCTTGAAGACTTGATGATTGAAGTCCAACCGTATTGACGAAGCAGTTCTCTCAGCTGATGCGGTAGTGCCTGATGGCAGAAGTTTGGATATCCCCCAATTGGTTCATGATTGACCGAGAATTCCATTCCCGACTTACTGATGGAGTCCGGCTGATGCCCGTAAGTCCTCTTTGAATGCTCGACGGCATGATTAACTTGATTGTTGACCTGATGAGTCCCGAGGAATTTTGATGCCTGACGGCGTGATCGACCATGTATCACCGGTCACCCTGTGACCAATCCCCTGGCTAGTTGCCGTGCAGCTAACATTTCAGTCTTCGAAGATTTGTCCTCATCAGAGTACCGTGTACTTGTGCAGTTGGCAAATTTCCGGGTTTGTCGGTATTCAACCGTCTCGCACCTTGATTGGTTAAGAGTTGTTCGCTTCTCACCCAGTCAGGTTTAAGCCGTTTTAATAGGGGTAGCTGTTGCACCCTAAAATTGACCAACTTCTCTTTACCTAGCTTGTGTTTCATCTCATTCACATTAGCATTAGCATTTGCATTTCATTGACATGTATGCAGGAGATCAAAAGGTATGACTACCAATCAAGGGCTACACAAGAGTTTGAAGCTAGCCAAGAAGGTTATTCAAGTGTTCAAAGGTTGATATCTTTGTCAGAGAGGTCAGATGATCCTCAGAGAGAGTGGTTGAAACCAAGGTTGTGTGCCTCCTAACTGAGAGTTGTGGGAGCTCCTCAGATGATTCTGAAGCCATGAATGTGGACTTGAAGCCTTGAGAGAGCTTATGAGATGTCTTAAAAGCCATCATGAAGCTATACAGGTCATTGTGCAAGATTAAAGATACCTAGCCATGAGTGGTGTAATTAGGGTTTGACTGAGTCAACCCTAGGTCAACTGATGATTTGGAGAGGGTTGAGACCTAATCCAAGAGCCATGTGATCATGGATTGATGCATTGAGATGCTATAAGGATGATTACAAGGTCAACTCATCATGATTGAAGAGTTTGAGAAGTTTCAAGCTAGGGTTTCAAAGGCTTGACAGTGTAAAATCCCCTAGTTTGACCCCTATCTTCAAGGAAGTTTAGCTCAAGATGTGATTGTCATCTCATCTCACCCCCAACATAAATGTTGTAGAGCTTGTTCTTAGCTTTAATTTTAGTACTAGAAGTCCTTGATAGGATTTGTAGAACTCAAGTTGTGACTTTGACAAGTTACAGGTCATCTGAGGTATGTGGATCTGGGGCCTTGAAAGTCACCCAACTTGCATCAAACTTTTGCCCAAGAAGGATGACTCCTATAAACTTTTGGTAAACATGAATGTTGTTCCTTATCCTCATAGATTTCTAGAGAGTACTAGAAGTCCTTGGTAGAATTTGTAGAACTCAAGTTATGGCTTTGACAAGTCAAGGGCATTTTGGTCATTTGGAGATTACAGGTCATTTCAAGCATAAGGCCATAACTCCTATTTCCAAGCTTCAAATGGAAAAATATTCAACATCAAACTTGCTTAAAATGATGTCTTAAGGCTAGTAAGGAGGTCATGAGATGGTGGAAAGGCTTGTAGCTCAAAGTTGCAAAAATGACCTAAAATAAGGGCATAAGTTAAATAAACCAAAGTTGGAAATTGATATTTTCAACCTACACATCCAAACCATGGCATGTAATATATCATTTTGACTCTAGAAAACATTTTAAAGACAATGGTTTAGCCACATTTTGATTTGAGGTCTAAATTGTGGACTTGCTTTGAAAAGCACTTGCTTGCATATTAAGGGAACATGTGCATAACTCAAAATTAAGGCATGGGCAAGGGTTTTGCAAGCTAAACACCTCTAATATCTCACTAGGGGAGAAATTAAGAGTGAATGGGATGAATTCCAAGCTGTTTGCAAGGGTTGTACATGTCATGATAAGTGATTCAAAATCTCATGACATGAGAAGTGTAAAATCTCATTGGAAGGATCTAGAGGGTTCTAGATCATCCAAACTCCATCTATATATTGAGTATAATGGATCCATGGCAGAGGTTGGTGATCATTGAAGGATTGAGCTTAGTTTGAGAGTGAATTTTCTTGGATTGCAATTGAAATCGGTTTCACCAAATTCCTCAATTTCCATTCATTTTCTTGCTTGATTCTTCTTCCATGAGTGTCAATGAGTGATTGCAGATCATTTCCAAGAAGAATTGGTGGCTAGATCTTGTGGGAGCAAGTGGTTTTCAGTACATGCAACTCATCATCGTGTTTCAAGATTGAAGCACTTTCCATTGAATCTTTTGCATACAGAAGCAAGGAGGAGGTTTAGTGATCGTGTACAGAAGATTGAGAGCTTGATTTGGAGGATTCGTGCATCTGTTATTCAAGAATTTCCAGGTTGGTAACCTTCTTCCTATAGCATGATTTAGGTAGAATTAGGTTGAATTAAGGTGCTAGATTAGTTGTAGAATGGCCTAGGATGAATTTCAGATGGTTAATTGATGAATTAGAGACAAAATAGGAAGATCACCATTTTCGGTTGAGATTGGGAGATGATGATTCTTGAGGTTTCAGAAGAAACTAATGGTATGGTTGAACTCGTGGAAAGATTTGGAATGAGTTTCATGTTTTGACCTCTTGGATTGGAGGCTTCTAGGGGAGAACTAGGGTTGAAGGGGATGGTCGGAGTTCCACCGGTGGTGGCCGGAGTTTCCACCGGTGGTGACCGGAGCTGGGCGCGAAGCTCAGAGGTTTGAAAGGTAGGAGATGAAGTTTACACCATTGGATGATGGATTGACCTTTGACTGGTGAGAAGATCCGAGGGCCACGTTTTAATTCTGATTTGTGAAGGATTTCTGATGAAACGATGCGTTTC
>CAWUDS030000388.1:40000-42703 GCA_963859935.3 Lathyrus sativus | reverse complement strand
GTACAAGAATCAATTGCTTCTTAATCGTAAAATCGTTGCACAAATAGCTATATTAAAGGGGAATTGTCTTTTTACGATTGCCAACGATATCATTAATAAAACTTCCCCGGAGAGTGAACTCCGGGAAGGTGGTAGAATAAAAGAGATTTGTATGATAAAATAGAATTCATATGAATTATGAAAATAATAAACCACGCTCAAAAAAAAATACCAATCCGCATAAACTTTGAGTTTAGATTCAATTAATGAAGTAAAGTAACTCTATTTTTTTTTTTTTAGAACAGGAGTTCTAGTAATCGACTTGCTTTTTTCATATTTTTTTTTTTTTTCATATTTTTTTTCATATTTTTTTTTTGCAATTTTAAGAAGAGGTGACGAACTTCCAAAAGGTAACAAAGATAAAATACGAGCTTGTTTTATAGCAATCGTAATCCATCGTTGTTGTTTTAAGGTCAATTTATTAACACGTCTAGATAAAATTTTGCCTTCTCGAGTGACAAGTTTGAAAAGTAAACTCAAGTTTTTATAATCAATTCGATCCCCAATTGGATTAGGGGCGACCTCCTACGAATTGATTTCTTCTTCTTCGATTTAACAAACAGTAGCTTAGATGATTTAACAAACAGTCGCTTAGATTTATCCATGGTTTGTTTATTCCTATACCGAAAATCCCGTTTGTTATAAAACAAAGGATTTGTTTTAGTTATATATATTCTTATTTTTTTTTTTTTTTTTTTAATAAATTTTATTTTTTATATAAGGAAATAGATCCTATATAATGATATATGTATATAATTTCATGTTATAGAATTTTATTTATAGAATATAGAGAAGATAATTTCTCTGATATCTATATAATTCATTTTTATGTTATTTAATTTTTTCAATTTACCTCCTAAGGGTAATACACAAGTAATCCATTTTCTCTATTTCTTGATCTCTGCGTGAATCATATGTTTGCAACAAAAGGGACAGAATTTTCTCAATTCCAATCGACTAGGCGTATTGTGTCGATTCTTTTGAGTAATATATCGAGAAATACCTCTCGATTCCTTATTAACACTCTTTTATCACAACTAGTACATTCTAAAATAACAGTTATTCGATATCTTTACCCTTAGCCATGAGCCTCCTTTGGTTTTTTTTATTCACTTAACTCTTCGATTTTAGATTCGAAGGGAAGAAGAAAAAAGGAACGAAAAAAAATATAAGTTGATAAGTCAAAATAAAATTCTGAAATATTTTGTTCCAATTCATTTTATATAGTACAGTAATAATTCACTACTACAATGCTTTCGAAATATATTTCGAATTACAGTATAGTATTTCTGTTTTTATTTAAATATCTTTTATGATATTATTGCCCCTACCCTAATAATTCCATTTCTGGTCTGACTATTCAGAATTCTAATAGTTATTAATAGCAATGGAATTGAAGTATTAATTCAATTCCATTTAAACGAAACCTGGGCAAAATTCAAAATTTCACGGAGGCCCAATCCACCTTTTTGAATTTCCTTAATTTATTATTCTAGTATAAAAAAAGCAACGAAGAGGGATTGAATCACAGATATTTTATTGGATCCCTAATCTTCGTCACCCTTTCCCGTGCCAATAACTAGAATCAAAAAAAGGGGAATGTCAATGCATCTGGGAATAAACGATTGATTTCGATCAAGAGACCCGCTAGAGCCGCGAACCATAAAGTACTTGCCACTGGTGCCACAGAGAGATATGTTTTTAGATCTCGCATTTCCAATCCTCCTTCGTTTTTTCTTGTAATTTTGAATACCTAATAATACAGAATATAGGAATATGATTCCATGTTTTTTTATTAATAAAATCACTTGGATTTGTCGGGGGAAGTCCGAATCCAAATTGAATTGTACAACAATTCATTAGATATTTTTTTATAGAGTACTTTTTTTATAAGAATTAGAATAATAGACTATTATTCTAAATTCTATTATATATATATATTATTCTTATTTGTATATTCTTTGTTCTTGTTATTATACTCTTTGTATCTTATTATTTATATATCCTATCTATTCCCGGTTTAAAATTATTTATATTAATTGAATATAACTATTCTATCAGAATATTTGTTCTTTATATGATCGATCTAAGAAAGTAAAAAAAAAAAAAAACAAAAAAAAAAGGAAGGATATATTCCATATATAATGGAAGAATGTGGAAAACAAGACAAAAATTTTTTAGAATGACACTGGAAACTTATGTCAAGGGATGTAGCGCAGCTTGGTAGCGCGTTTGTTTTGGGTACAAAATGTCACAGGTTCAAATCCTGTCATCCCTATTCCTAACGATTAGTTATCGTATGAGCAGTAACAAGAGATCAATTTTGAGCGATTCAAATTGGACATAGATACTCAAGTTATATGAATAGTTTTCCATATTGAGTTTGTATGCATGCAATATGTATTGCCATTTCATAAAATTCTTTAGGAAAAGAAAGCGCTCTTAGTTCAGTTCGGTAGAACGCGGGTCTCCAAAACCCGATGTCGTAGGTTCAAATCCTACAGAGCGTGATACCATTCTTCTGAGATGGAGAATGAGACTAAAATAATGGGATAACAGTCTAGTCTAATCAAAAAAAAGTGTTAATTGGATCTCCTGTCAATTAGGATTAAAAAAAAAAATAGGAGGTCAATAAACAAAAGAGACAGTACTAAATCAAATATC
>CAWUDS030000388.1:5000-37500 GCA_963859935.3 Lathyrus sativus | reverse complement strand
CACATTTGGCATGGTGCTAGAACCTTGTTCAGAGATGTTTTTGCTGGTATTGATCCAGATTTGGATGCGCAAGTAGAATTTGGAGCATTCCAAAAACTTGGAGATCCAACTACAAAAAAACAGGGAGTCTGATAGAAATAGGTTTGTTCCTTTTCGATTCGATTTTTTTTTTGTTATGTGAATTTGATATTAGGGAACTAGATAAATCTTGATTCCATTTTGTTTTACTCTTGTTCTTTCTTTTTCTTTATCCAGGAGATAATCCCCCAAAACAGGTATGAAAGCTATAATTGTAAACCACGATCAAATCTATGGAAGCATTGGTTTATACATTCCTCTTAGTCTCGACTTTAGGAATCATTTTTTTCGCTATTTTTTTTAGAGAACCCCCTAAAGTTCCCACTAAAAACACGAAATGATTGAGAATTATCTCAATTGAATGAAGTAATGAGCCTCCAATATCGTAATATTGGGGGCTCATTACTTCAACTAGTCCCCATGTTCTTCGAATGGATCTCTTAGTTGTTGAGAGGGTTGCCCAAAAGCAGTATATAAGGCATACCCAGTAAAACTTACAATTAAACCGGATATAGAGATGGCAATTAGGGTTGCTGTTTCCATGATTCTATAATATCAAGACTACAATGGATCTATAGGGTAAGATCCTTTATCTACAGCGGAATGGTATACAAAGTCAACAGATCTCAATAAAAAAATAGGATTTATGGCTACACAAACCGTTGAGGGTAGTTCTAGATCTGGTCCAAGACGAACTGTTGTAGGAGATTTATTGAAACCATTGAATTCAGAATATGGTAAAGTAGCTCCGGGGTGGGGAACTACCCCTTGGATGGGGGTTGCAATGGCCCTATTTGCGGTATTTCTCTCTATTATTTTAGAGATTTATAATTCGTCCCTTTTACTGGACCAAATTTCCATGAATTAGAGAATTCGATTCACAAGAACCAACTAACTAGCTTTTCAATAGAAAAGTCAAGTTTAGCATTTAGATCGTTCATTTTTAGACCATTCCATTTTGATTTGGTAGTTGGACCGCGAAACTTCTTTGTTTCTCTATTTCCGGAATATGAGTGTGTGACTTGTTATAATGGATCCTATTGATAGTACAGAACATAAAATGGATACGTCATCTTATCTTGATAGATGGCTTTACCCCGTCAGATATTTATTCTAGTATCTGGAGCACGGAATATAGAAAATAAATAGATTCTAAAGTGTTAGAACTATGATTCATACTTAATATTTATATTTAGACCTCGCAACCGGACGAAAAAAAATGAAAGAGTTAGAAGAATTCATTTAGAAAAAGAAATGGAATTTTATTCGGCCGCCGCTTATCCATTTCTTTGTATTTTTTTTTTTTCATTATATCTATTTATTGAAATTGAATAAGTGATGATCTAGCAGTTCTTACTCAGGGAATTCTTGGACTTCGATTAAAGGTTTTTTTGGAAATCATCGTGGTTCTGGTATGAATCTCAGGTTTTCCATTGATTCTATAGGGTCTTAACAAGAAAATTCTTATCAATAAAAAAAAAAAACAGAAGTCAAATCTTATTACATACACAATACAAAAAAAATGAAGTAAATAATAGAATATTCAAGAGGCCTGTAAGGATCAAGAGAAAAGACGAGTGAGCCGACTTGAAATTTTGGCATTATAAACACTAAGAATATCTTGTAGATTTCTATTTTTTGGATCTTCAAAAAAGACTGGAATCATAGGATTAACTTCAGAAGTTTCAAACTTTCTATTACACATATCTGTTTTCCAAATAACCAGTATTTGAGTCTTTTTGTTTGAGCCGTACGAGATGAAATTTTCATATACGGTTCGAAGGGGGGTTCCTTGGTTTACCTATCTCAATAAAGTCTATGATTGGTTCGAAGAACGTCTTGAGATTCAGGCCATTGCCGATGATATAACTAGTAAATATGTCCCTCCTCATGTAAATATATTTTATTGTTTAGGAGGAATTACACTTACTTGTTTTTTAGTCCAAGTAGCGACGGGTTTTGCTATGACTTTTTATTATCGTCCAACCGTTACGGAGGCTTTTGCTTCTGTTCAATATATAATGACTGAGGCTAACTTTGGTTGGTTAATCCGATCAGTTCATCGATGGTCAGCAAGTATGATGGTATTAATGATGATCTTGCACGTATTTCGCGTGTATCTCACTGGTGGTTTTAAAAAACCTCGCGAATTGACTTGGGTTACAGGTGTAATTTTGGGTGTATTGACTGCATCCTTTGGTGTAACTGGTTATTCTTTACCTTGGGACCAAATTGGTTATTGGGCAGTCAAAATTGTAACAGGTGTACCCGATGCTATTCCTGTAATAGGATCCTCGGTGGTAGAGTTATTGCGCGGCAGCGCTAGTGTGGGACAATCTACCTTGACTCGTTTTTATAGTTTACATACTTTTGTATTACCTCTACTTACTGCCGTATTCATGTTAATGCACTTTCCAATGATACGTAAGCAAGGAATTTCCGGTCCTTTATAGAGAATATGAATCATAGATATTTGTAATAAATCATTTGGGGGAGGAGTAATAGTATTTCATTGCTACAAATATGCATTATTTTTTTTGAATAAGACATGTATTTGGATATTTCCCTTCCACTTAACAAAATAAATTGGATTCTTTATTTGACATACACGAATAGTGGAAGGGAACTCTCCGAAAAAAGAATGGATTATGGGAGTGTATGACTTGAACTATTGATTGGGCCATGCAGATATATGACTTCATCTTATCTGCCACATTTGAATTCACAATTAAATGTGTCTTTGTTCCAACCACGGCGCCAGTCCTCTACAGAGGATAGTCAGTCCGGTTCGCTTGAAGAAAATATTTTCTATGATCAGACTCGATCATATCCTGTGCATGAACAGGCTCCGTAATATCCAGTAAAATAAGTAAAATGATATAATCTAAATTATGTAACATGTATTTCATTAAACTTAATAGTATGGAAATGCATTCATTTCCTATGCATTGACTCAATTTATGATACTATCGGAGTTAAACAAGTAGATCTAAAGAAAAAGCGGGTTGTATTATATTAGTAACAAGTAAATCCTTTCTATGTCAAAAATTCCGAAAATTCTTTTTTTGAGGTATACCAGGCGAAAGGTTTGAGATCACCCAGAAAGAACTTTGGATTTTGAAAACTTACTTGGGTGAAAAGCATTTACTTAAAAATAAGAACTGAATTTTTTGCATTTACAATGGATAGTTGTAATTTCGAAAAAAAAACAATTAAATCCATTTTATTACATATTATTACATAGAATCATGATATATGAGTGACTAACATATAAAGAATTTCTATGTCTGCATTCAGTTTGTTTGATTCGTGCTCGAGCCGGATGATGCAAAATTATCATGTCCGGTTCTTTCGGAGGATGGATCTATAAGAATTCACCTATCCCAATAACAAAAAAACCTGATTTGACGGATCCTGTATTAAGAGCGAAATTGGCCAAAGGGATGGGTCATAATTATTATGGCGAACCCGCATGGCCTAACGATCTTTTATATATTTTTCCAGTAGTTATTCTGGGTACTATTGCCTGTAACGTAGGCTTAGCGGTTCTCGAACCATCAATGATTGGGGAACCCGCGGATCCGTTTGCAACTCCTTTGGAAATATTGCCCGAATGGTATTTTTTTCCCGTATTTCAAATACTTCGTACCGTACCCAATAAATTATTGGGCGTTCTTTTAATGGTTTCAGTACCCGCGGGATTATTAACAGTACCTTTTTTGGAAAATGTTAATAAGTTCCAAAACCCATTTCGGCGTCCAGTAGCAACAACCGTCTTTTTGATTGGTACCGTCGTGGCTCTTTGGTTGGGTATTGGAGCAACATTACCTATTGAAAAATCCCTAACGTTAGGGATTTTTTAAATTGATTCTATTGTCAAATAAAATATCATGACAGGTGTATTGTGTATCTAGGGAAAATTCACTTTGAAATGACTAATCCCTAGATCCATCTATTTCATTTTATACCTATTCTGAATATATTGATTTGTGCTAAAGATTCAAATTTAATATTGGAAGCTTTCTTTTTATAAATAAAAAAAAAATGAAAGATTCAAAAAAATCCAATGGATTTTCAATTTATACAAAATGATTTTCGATTTGTAAAATGTTTAATATATTTTTTAAATCTTCTACGCGAAAATGTTCAATTTTCATAAGGTCTTCTTGACTCTTATTCAAAAATTCAAATACTGTATGTATATTGGACTTTTTAAGACAATTATAGATCCGGGGAGGCAATTCTAATTGGTCAATAAAAATGGATTTCAATGTAATTTCTTTTTGAGTGTTCGTTAGTTTATCCTTAACGAATCTATCATGATCATGAAAAGTAAAAAGGGGCCAAGTCATTTTGTGTTGATTGTTTTCCAAATTGAAGTTTTCTTCTTCTGCATGTAAAAAAGGAATAAATAAATCAATCAAATTCCGGGAGGCTTCATAAAGTGCTTCCTTAGGAGTGAAACTTCCATTTGTCCATATTTCGAGAAATAGTATGTCTTGTTTTTCATTTCCATTCACATAAGAATGAATACTATAATTTGCATTTCTAACAGGCATGAATACAGCATCTATAGTATAACTTCCATCTTGAATGTTGTTTAGTGTTTTTATACGATATCCCCGCTTTCTCTCAATTTGTAATTCAATACACAAATTAATAGGTTCCGTTAGGTTAGCTATATGTTGTGTCTTATCAATGACTTCCACCGAAGGTGGTAAAATGATGTCTTGAGCAGTTACATATCCAGGACCTTTGAAAGAAATAGACGCCTCCCGAGTTCCATACAGATTACTTCTCAATACAATTTCTTTCAAATTCATTAAAATTTCATGTATTGATTCTTGAATACCTACTACGGTAGAATATTCATGTGGTATTTTCTCAGATTTTGCACGTGTGATACATGTTCCGTCTATTTCTCCGAGCAAAATTCTTCGCATTGCAATGCCTATTGTATCTGCTTGACCTTTCAGAAGTGGAGACAGAATAAAGCGTCCATAATAAAGACGCTTACTGTCTACCCTTGATTCAACACACTTCCACTGTAGTGTCTTAGTAGATACTTTTAGTTTTTCTCGAATCATAGTAATCTATTTTTATGAAACTCTTGATTTAATTGTTTATTTCTCTTGAAATCTTTTTCTTTCATATTTATTGTTAGTTTTACACACGTCTTTTTTTAGGAGCCCTACATCCATTATATGGTATAGGGGTTACATCCCGTATAACGTTTAATAGTATCCCACTTCGAACAATAACTCTTAATGCCGCATCTCTTCCTCGACCGGGACCCTTTATGCTGACGTCTGCTCGTTGCATGCCTTGATCGACTACTGTTCGAAGAGCATTTCCCGTTGCGGTTGTAGCGGCAAATGGTGTCCCCCTTCGTGTACCCTTGAATCCACATGAACCGGCGGAGGACCAAGAAATCACCCGACCTCCTACATCTGTAACAGTCACAATGGTATTATTGAAACTAGCTTGAATATAAATAACCCCCTTTGGTATTTTACGCGGATGCTTACGCGAACCAATACGTCCAGTTTTCCGTGAACCAAGTTTTGGTATAGATTTTGCCATTTTTTTTTTATTTAAAAAAAAAGATAAGTCCGAAATATATGGATATATCCATTTCCTGTCAAAAAGGATTCTTTACTATTTTCTAACTAGTTATTCTATTGTATTCTATAATTCGATTAATATAGAATACCCTTTTTTCAAATATTAAGCAATAAGCAATTCTATTTATTCGAATACTTATAACTATAGACTAGATTCGAATATAGAATCTAAATTTTTCGATTTGTATGATTTAGTATTTAAGAAAAGGGCTTTCCATTAATAAGATTTTGAATTCTATTCAAAATCTTATTAATGGAAAGCCCTTAATTTATATTAATTTAATATTTTATATTAATTTAATATTATCCTTGTCGTTGTTTATGTTTTGGATTCGAACAAATTACTATAAGTCGACCTCGCCTACGGATCAATCGACATTTTGCACAAATTTTACGAACAGAGGCCGCTACTTTCATATTTTTAACTCCTTAGAAATTAAATTGAATACCAAATTTATATATTGTAAGAAAATGGGGTTTCCTTACATTTTGAACTTAAAATTGTTCCTCCTAAAAAATATTTTCAAGTTATAAAAGAGTCGGGTGGTCGTCGTCATCGACGTCCCCAAGAATAGAAACCCTATCAATCAATAGGGCCAAAATCTTCATCAATCTCTTCCAAAATCAAAATCTGCCGACCGGCATTTCGAGAATAATGTTGATACAATAAACTGTGTACAAATTCTCGATCATATTGCATATATCCTACAACAAAATATGAATCTGAGGTGGCTGCTGAGCTCACCTTTATAAATAAGCCCTCATACTTAAGGTCTTTGTCTATTTCTGCTAGAAAATCGTCTGCGTGTTCCGAAATCGGAATATAGAAGGTTACCAAATGTAAGGTAATCATAGAGAAATATCCTTGGGTGTTTTTTTTTTTCTCTTGAAATTCAATTTACCTAAAGCAACCTGCAACGTTGCAGGTTGCTTTAGGTAAATTGATAGATTCAATAAAATTAAGCGAAGTACCCACCATGATCGTCATCGTCACTAGGACCAGCCAAAATAACAACATCCAAAGGGCCCCAATTGGGATCCAGAAGCGCACCAAACAAAATATTCATATGGGCTTCTAAATAAAAGCGATACAATAAAAATCGTGTTTCTCTTCGATTATATTGCGAATACATTCGGATAAAATAGAATTCTGCGGAGGGTTCTACTGGGTCTCTAACTATAAATTTGGAGTCGTCATCCTGAAATTCTTTTTTCATGACTTTCATAAAATCGTCTGTGTGTTTCGTAATCGGAAGAAGTAATTTTACCATATTAAGCATATTATCTCACCTCCTATTTTTTCTAATCGAGCCTGTCGATCGGTGATTATACCCCTAGAAGTAGAAAGAATTACAATCCCTATTCCTCCCAAAACTTTTGGGATTTTGGGATAGTTAGAATATATTCGTAGACCGGGCGTACTAATCTGTTTAAAATTTAAACAACTTTTAAAAGGATATGATCCTTTATTATTTCTTCTATACTTTAGAGTTAAAACTAAAAACTTTTTGTTGCTTTCTCGATGTTTTCTGACGTTTTCAAGAAAACCCTGTCGTAAAAGAATTTGAACAATGTTTTCGTTCATCTTAGTGAACGGTATTGGAATAATTCTTTTTCTATTCATGTCCGCATTGCGTAACAATGTGAACATATTTCCGATCATATCTTTGTTCATGATAGCCTCCTGTAATTATGTTTTTTTATGCTATTAGGTGGAAGATAATAGGGTTTTCTTTCTAAGATAACGGAGCTGTTTTTTTTTTTTATTTATAAGAGGTAGAATAACCCGGTTGAAGAGAGTATATATTTCATTTTTATTTTAATATTTTTCTCGAAAATAAACAAATGAAAGGCTTTTATTCTGTACATGTTAAATCATGAATTAGTACATGGAATCTCCAATAACCCTTGATGTATGTATCCTTAGGTCTATGTGTGTATATGGACCATAGATCCTGTTCATGGATATTTATGTATGGATCCCCTTTATATTTATATAATATATATATAAATCCTACTACCGATTCATGGGGATACTCCATCAAATATCAAGTATAACGTATTATATCAGATTATAGCACCTCGGGTGCGAGTGAAATTATTTTAGTAAAATTTAACTGTCTCAATTCTCGGGCTATTGCGGAAAAAATTCGAGTTCCTTTTGGATTTCCCTGTTTATCAATGAGAACGGCTGCATTATCATCATATTTTATTATTATACCATTATGACGTTTTAGTTCTTTAGAGGTACGTACAATTACAGCTCTGATGACTTGAGATCTTTCTAACGATGAATTTGGCACTGCTTTTTTGATTACAGCGACAATAATGTCACCCATATAAGCATACCGTCGATTACTAGCTCCTATGATTCTAATACACATCAATTCGCGCGCTCCGCTATTATCGGCTACATTTAAATAGGTTTGAGGTTGAATCATATCCTTTTTTCTTATCTTTCAGTCAAAAAGTTGAAATAAAAAAAATATTGTGTGTTCAAAAAAAAAAAGAAACGGAGAATTTCCTTTTTTCATACTAACATTCGTTCTAATGATTATTTGGAAAAAATGAATTGAGTTCGTATAGGCATTTTGGATGCCGCTATTGAAATCGCCTTTCTAGCGATATTTTCTGGGACCCCTCCCATTTCATAAAGTATTTTTCCGGGTTTAACAACAGCTACCCAATATTCAGGCGATCCTTTTCCCGAACCCATACGCGTTTCGGTAGGTCTTACTGTAACTGGTTTGTCTGGAAATATGCAGACCCATATTTGTCCACCCCGGCGAACATTTCGTGACATTGCCCGTCGACCCGCTTCTAGTTGTCTAGATGTGATCCAAGCGGGCTCAAGTGCCTGAAGAGCATATTTTCCGAAGCAAATTTTATTACCGCGAGAGGCGTTTCCTTTTAATTTCCCTCTATGATGTTTGCGGAATCTCGTTCTTTTTGGGTTATAGTTGATGGTTATTTCTCAATTCCATCTCTATTACAGAACCGTACATGAGATTTTCACCTCATACGGCTCCTCGCAAATAAATCGATTGAAAAATCTGGAACCGAAAAAAGAATAATAATTAAAATAATATACACTAATATACATATTTTTTTCTAAAATAGAAAATGAAATAGAATCGCGGGATTTTCGCGGGCGAATATTGACTCTCTGATTATAAATTGAAGATGTAATGTTGGGTTCGTCCACAACTCCTCAAAAAACCATGAATTTTTAGTTTCTTCCGCCATCCCATCTAATGAATCAGTAAGATTTCTAATTTTCATGGAATCTTTTGTATTCACAGGTTCCGTCGTTCCCATCGCTTTTCAATTTATGGTTAGGTCTAAATTCTACAATGGAGCTGCTTTAATAAGATTAATAAGATTTTGTTTTTTTTTTATTCTTTTTTGTTGAATCAACCCTCTCAGTTTTCTTGATTCGTGGCTCTTTATTCGTTTATTCTAATATTCATCCATATATGGATGAATTTTGAATATTGATGCTTTATTACACTACTTTTTATGAGATGACCAATAGACCTTTACATAGTAGAATTCTATATCATTAATATCCTTTTTCTAGCTTTCTTTCACCCCTTCATTTATCTGTATATTCTTATTGCTTTACAACTAATAATTTTATTTTTTTATTTCAGTTGCTATAATTATATCACCACATAGATCCTTATTTTGATTTTCTATTTTCGGCAGTTCTTTCTATCCAGATAATGGGAAGCGATGAGTAGGTTTTTTATAGTAATGAATTCTACGAATTTTTGTAGAAATTGAAACACTCAAAAAAAACCAACGAGTCACACACTAAGCATAGCAACTCCTTCATTCTAAAATGATTCATTAATTTTTTTTTATTCAATCTTCCAAATTTTGTAATTTCTTCAACGTAAAGTATTTCAAATTGTCATTTTTTGTTTTAAAAAAAGATGCAACGTTATAAGGGAAAGTTGATTAGTCGTTGTTTAGAAGTTTTGAAATATCCAGATTTTGACTCCGAATACCCCAAACAAAGTTACAAGTGGAACGGAACAAAAATCCATTGGAGCTCGAATGGTTTGTAGAGGAACCCTACCTTCTCTCGTCCATTCGACACGTGCAATTTCTTTTCCTTCCATACGTCCCGCAATTTTTATTTGAACTCCTTTTGTATCTGCCTGTTCAGCTAATTCAATACCTTTTTGCATTGCTTTACGAAACGAAATTCGATTCCGTAATAGTTCGCTTAAAAATTCTGCAACAATTTTAGCGTCTCTATAAAGATAAGGACTTGGAAGTTTTGTAATTTCAAGGTCGAGTTCTCGGTTCCCACAAGTTACTTTTTTTTGCACTTGAGTCTTTAATTGTTCGACTCTTAGATCCTTAACCTTTTCTTTTAAGGAGTCTGGAAGTCCCATATAGATTATCACTTTAATCAGATCGATTCTTTTTTGAATCTTTATTCGTCCCATTCCATAGCCAGAGATATCGGTCTCGAATTCACAGGATTCGGGTACCGTTTTTTGTATAAAATTATTGATACAATATCGTATAATTTTATCTTCTTTTACATTCTCGGAATACATTTTTGGTTTTGCAAACCAAATAGAATAATGACTTTGAGTTGCACCAAGTCGGAAAACAAGCGGATGTATTTTTTGGCCCATAACCACCACTCGGTATCTTTTTGTTTATCCATAATTATATTTTTTTTTATTAAACTTTCTATATCTTTATTTCTTTTTCTGTTGCAGAATAATACAATTCTTTTTATTCTGCAACAGATTGAGTAATTTATTAATTAATCCGAATCCTCATAATGTTCATTTTTATCAATGATGATTGCGAAAAGTATCCTAAAATGAATGGGAAAATTCACTTCAATGATGATTGTGACCTGTATTTTTAAATATATGGTAAAAAAATATAGGTCCAAGGGTAAATTGAGAAATATATTTTTTCTCATTTTTTGGATACCCTCCCAAGTTTTCGAGTAGGTGAAAATTCTCCTAATTTATGGCCTACCATACGATCTGTTATATAAATAGGTAAATGCTCTTTTCCATTATGGATAGCAATGGTATGCCCAATCATTGTAGGTATAATGGTAGATGTTCTGGACCAAGTTTTTATTAACTCCTTTTCTCCTTTTGTGTTAAGCTTCTTTATTTTTCTTAATAAATGATTGGCTACAAAAGGATTTTTTGTTCGTGAACGTGTCATAGTTAATTATTCCTCCTATAATAACTAAAAAAGTTAATTTTGTTCTCTTATATTTCCAATTCTAAAATATAGAATCTCTAAAAAAAGAAAATCCTATAATGTCCCAGTAAATTGCTATTTTCTTTTGTAAAGACGAAGAAACAAATTCTATTTTATCTACGCTTACGCTCGACTATTTACTACGGCGACGAAGAATCAAATTATCACTATATTGATTCGTTTTTCTAGTTCTTCTTCCAAGTGCAGGATAACCCCAAGGAGTTGAGGGTTTTTTTCTACCAATTGGGGCCCTCCCTTCACCACCCCCATGTGGATGGTCTACAGGGTTCATAACGACCCCTCTTACTACAGGACGCTTGCCTCGCCAACGTTTAGCTCCGGCTCTGCCCAAACTTTTCTGGTTTACCCCAACATTCCCTACTTGTCCAACTGTTGCTGAGCAGTTTTTGGATATCAAACGGACCTCGCCAGAAGGTAATTTTAATGTTGCTGATTTACCTTCTTTTGCAATCAGTTTCGCTACAGCACCCGCTGCTCTAGCTAATTGTCCACCCTTTCCAAGTGTTATTTCTATGTTATGTATGGCCGTGCCTAACGGCATATCGGTTGAAGTAGATTCTTATCAAAACCCCTTCCCAAACTGTACAAGCTTCTTCCAAAGCATACGGCTTTCTGGATGTAGATTCTAATATCTATACAGCTGCATCTTATATATCGTTTATTTCGTAGATTATAAATGACATAACGAAGTACCATACCACATGAGTGGATATATATTATACGAATCCAAATCTTCCGAATGACTCATGTTATGATCTTCTACATCCTAGTGTCTTTCTGTTCCGTTCCTTCATCTGGCTTATGTTCTTCATGTAGCATTCAGACCGAATGACTCTATGAAATTACGTTGCTACTTACACCTAGTACGGGTAACGTAGGAGACATTTCTATTTTTTCCCGGGGGAATCCTTAGAATTACCACTGCTTCGCTTTCAATTTGTCCTTGACCATCAAATGAAATGTGAATAATCCGGATCTTCCCCTTATTTGTTTGAAACGAGGAGCGCTTCGTGTTCTGTCGGTGCTTGAAACAATTTTGTCTTCTCCATATTACTATATCTCTAGGGTCAATAATGGTATATTAGCAACTACTGAACTCAATCACTTGCTGCCGTTACTCTTCAGTTTTCTGTTGAAGTCTATCCTGTAGAGGTACTCCAATTGGATAAGAGATCGATTTCTAGGTTTCGCCATAAACCTAATTGGTTACTTCCAATTACGTAAATCAATAGTTCAAACCGCACTCAAAGGTAGGGCATTTCCCATTTTTATAGGAACTTCTGTACCATAAACAATGGTATCTCCAATTATAGCCCCTCTGGGGTGTAAAATATATCTTTTCTCACCATCCCCATAGTGTATGAGACAAATGTGTGCATTTCGATTAGGGTCATATTCTATAGTTATGATTCTACCATATATGTCTTTTTCATTGCGTCGAAAATCAATTTTACGGTATAGACGCTTATGACCTCCCCCTCTATGCCCTGCGGTAATAATTCCTCTGGCATTACGCCCTTTACAACAATGATGTTGTCCAGAAATCAAACGATTTCGTGAATTGGATTTCACTTGACTGTTTAAGGCTCCATTGCGTGTGCTCGGGCTCGAAGTTTTATGTATCGCCATGTTATTAATTGTTTAAGTTCTTTTCTTTCTAACTAAGAGGTGGAATAGAATAACCCGATTCTAAGGAATCGAATAAGCCGGTTCAAGCATAATGATCATACGTTTGTAATGCATTGTATGTCCCATAATAGGTCGCATTCTTCTACCGTTTCTTGGGAGTCCATCGTCCATTGATACAGATCAAATGTTATTATAACTATTCTAACATAATTGGATTGAATCGACCACACCTTTGTTATTGATGGATGATGAGATTCCATTGATATTGATACGGATCCAATCGTTTTTTTTTTGAAAAGAAGATAAAGAATGAATATAGTCAATATAATTCAGATAATCATGTAGCTGTATTTACAAATTTCATTCTGTAACAAAAATCGAGTGGGGGATATTTCTATGGGGATGCATCCAGTAGGAATTGAACCCACGACTTCGCCAATTATGAGTTGGGTGCTTTAACCACTCAGCCATGGATGCTTCGAGGAAACCCTCCGACTTCATCACTAACCCAATTTCAATTGAAGTCAAATCTTTTGGATAAATCAATTTCTCCATGTATGTATCCTTTATCTAATACATACATAGAGAAATTGATTAAAGATAAGATAGATATATATCTATAGATTTCGACTTTTTTATTGATCACTCCTAATAGATATCAAATACATCTCTGCACAAATCGAATTGATATAGAAAGTATCAATTAGAATAAAAAAATGCGGATATAGTTGAATGGTATAATTTCTCTTTGCCAAGGAGAAGACGCGGGTTCAATTCCCGCTATCCGCCGTTACTTCTGTATTGAATAGTATATTTCTTTATATTATCAAATATATATATAAGTGAATTTCCATTTTTATCCAAAATGGTGCGGAGACAGGATTTGAACCCGTAACCTCAAGGTTATGAGCCTTGCGAGCTACCAAGTTGCTCCACTCCGCCATGCCATAAGAAGAACAATTGACAATTAATGGAAAACAGAGATTGAATTTGCCTGCCGCCCCTCCACCATATCTGTACAAATAGAATAAACCATTTATACGGAATGGTCAAGGGACCGTCCTATGATCGCAGATCATCAAAAAGAATAAAAAAATGAAGAGAATTTTTTATTCTTACCAACTCGATCTTGTTGCACCGGGCAACAAACATTGGTGAACCATTTCACGAAGTGCGTGTCTAGATAATCCAAAGTGTCGATAATTACCTCGTGATCTTCCAGTCGCAAAACAACGTCGATGAAGACGTGTAGGTGCACTATTACGCGGTAGTGCTTCGAACTTTGCCTTAATTTCCCATTTCTCACTTAACGACTGAGCTTTGCTCATTTCTTTTTTTGGAGATCGTCGAATCAAATGATATTTTTTTTCCAATTTTTGCCTCTTCTTCTCCCTGGCAATGCTACTTTTCTTTGCCATTATGATGATGATTCATTTCCTATTAGTATCAATGATAGAAATAAGTCGGATCCTAGATGTAGAAATAGAAGAAGCACCTTCTTCATACAAAGAGATTCAATTTTTGGAGATACAATAAAGAATGAAATTAACCAAATTTACCTGATGTAGAGGCAATCAAGAAAGCTGCATAAGTAAATATATAACCTACCGAAAAGTGGACTAATCCAACCAATCTTGCTTGGACAATCGAAAGAGCCACAGGTTTATCTCTCCATCGAATCAAATTCGCCAAAGGTGTGCGTTCATGAGCCCATGCTAAAGTTTCAATCAATTCCTGCCAATATCCGCGCCATGAGATTAAGAACATAAATCCAGTAGCCCAAACAAGATGTCCAAATAAGAACATCCACGCCCAGACTGATAAACTATTCATACCAAAGGGGTTATATCCATTGATAAGTTGTGAAGAATTTAACCATAGATAATCTCTTAACCATCCCATCAAATAGGTTGAAGATTCATTAAATTGTGAAACATTACCTTGCCATAATGTAATGTGCTTCCAATGCCAATAAAAAGTAACCCATCCAATGGTATTTAACATCCAGAAAACTGCCAAATAAAATGCGTCCCAAGCAGAAATATCACAAGTACCACCTCGTCCCGGACCGTCGCAAGGAAAACTATAACCAAAATCCTTTTTATCCGGCATTAACTTGGAACCACGTGCATCTAAAGCACCTTTTACTAAGATCAATGTAGTTGTATGTAAACCAAGAGCAATAGCATGATGAACCAAGAAGTCTCCAGGCCCGATTGTTAAGAATAGAGAATTACGATTCTCATTAATAGCATTTAACCAACCCGGCAACCATATGCTTCGCCCCGCATTGAGCGCCGGACTATTCGTTGAAGATAAAAGTACATCGAAACCATATGAAGTTTTACCGTGAGCAGATTGTATCCATTGGGCAAATATGGGTTCGATCAAGATTTGTTTCTCCGGAGTGCCAAAAGCAAGCATGACATCATTATGGACATAAAGTCCCAAAGTATGGAACCCCAGAAATAGGCTGGCCCAACTTAAATGGGATATGATAGCTTCTTTGTGCTCTAACATTCTTGCCAATACATTATCCTCATTCTGTTCGGGATTGTAATCTCTAATAAAAAAGATAGCTCCATGAGCAAAAGCCCCCGTCATAATAAATCCTGCAATGTATTGATGATGAGTATATAACGCAGCTTGAGTAGTAAAGTCTTGTGCTATAAACGCATAAGCAGGTAACGAATACATGTGTTGAGCTACCAAAGAAGTAATGACCCCTAACGAGGCTAGAGCAAGGCCTAATTGAAAATGAATTGAATTATTGATTGTGTCATAAAGACCCTTATGTCCACGCCCCAATCTACCCCCCGGAGGAATATGCGCTTCTAAAATATCTTTTATACTGTGCCCAATACCGAAGTTAGTTCTATACATATGACCAGCAATTAGAAAAAGAATTGCAATAGCTAAATGATGATGGGCCATATCGGTAAGCCATAAACTTTGCGTTTGAGGATGGAATCCCCCGAGAAGTGTTAGAATGGCAGTTCCCGCGCCTTGCGAAGTACTAAATAAATGATTACTAGAATCGGGGTTTTGAGCATAAAGATTCCACTGACCTGTAAAAAATGGCCCTAATCCTTGAGGATGAGGCAATACACTTAAGAAATTATTCCATCGAACATATTCTCCTCTGGATCCTGGAATAGCCACATGGACTAAATGCCCTGCCCAAGCTAAGGAACTGACTCCAAATAGTCCTGACAAATGATGATTGAGGCGGGATTCGGCATTTTTAAACCACGAAACGCTCGGTTTCCATTTCGGTTGTAGGTGTAACCAGCCCGCTAATAAGGATATGAAAGAAAGAAATAATAGAAAAATAGCTCCAGTATAAAGATCCTCATTAGTACGTAAACCAATTGTATACCACCACTGATAAACACCGGAATAGGCAATATTCACTGGGCCAAGCGCACCCCCTCGCGTAAAAGCTTCTACAGCCGGTTGACCAAAATGGGGATCCCAAATTGCATGAGCAATAGGTCTTACATGTAAAGGATCCTGTACCCATGCCTCAAAATTTCCTTGCCAAGCTACATGGAAGAGATTCCCGGAAGTCCACAGAAAAATGATTGCTAATTGTCCGAAATGAGAAGCAAAAATATTCTGATAAAGACGTTCCTCAGTAATATCATCATGACTCTCGAAGTCATGTGCGGTAGCAATACCAAACCAAATACGACGAGTAGTGGGGTCCTGAACTAAGCCTTGGCTAAACCTTGGAAATCTTAATGCCATAATGCTTTTCAAATCCTCCTAGCCATTATCCTACTGCAATAATTCTTGCTAAGAAGAATGCCCACGTTGTGGCAATTCCACCCAGAAGGTAATGTGTTACTCCTACAGCACGTCCCTGTACAATGCTTAAGGCTCTAGGCTGAGTAGCAGGAGCAACTTTTAATTTATTATGAGCCCAAACGATGGATTCAATAAGTTCTTGCCAATAACCACGCCCGCTGAATAGAAACATTAAACTAAAAGCCCATACAAAATGGGCGCCTAAGAAAAAAAGACCATATGCAGATAATGAGGAACCATAAGACTGAATTACCTGGGATGCCTGCGCCCATAAGAAATCGCGAAGCCACCCATTAATGGTAATCGAACTCTGCGCAAAGTTTCCTCCTGTGATATGAGTTATTACTCCTTGATCATTTATACTTCCCCAAACATCTGATTGCATTTTCCAACTGAAATGGAATATTACTACAGAAATTGCATTGTACATCCAAAATAATCCTAGGAAGACATGATCCCAAGCGGATACTTGGCATGTCCCCCCTCTTCCCGGGCCATCACAAGGGAACCGAAAACCAAGATTTGCTTTATCCGGTATCAAGCGTGAGCTACGAGCAAATAGAACACCTTTTAGGAGTATCAATACCGTCACATGAATTGTAAATGCATGAATATGATGTACCAAAAAATCTGCGGTTCCTAATGGAATAGGTAACAAAGCTACTTTGCCGCCCACTGCCACTAAATCACCACCGCCCCAAGTCAAACTGGTGCTTGTTGTTGCACCAGGGGCTGTTGTGCCAGGTGCTAAAGCATGGGTATTTTGTATCCATTGAGCAAAGACAGGTTGTAATTGTATAGCGGTATCTGAAAACATATCTTGAGGGCGCCCTAAAGCACTCATGGTATCATTATGAATATACAACCCAAAACTGTGAAAACCTAAAAATATACACACCCAGTTGAGATGTGATATGATTGCATCACGATGTCTAAGAACACGATCTAATAGATCGTTGTATCGAGTAGTTGGATCATAGTCTCTTACCATAAAAATGGCTGCATGTGCAGCAGCACCAACTATGAGAAAGCCCCCAATCCACATGTGATGTGTGAACAATGACAGTTGTGTACCATAATCAGTAGCTAGGTATGGATAAGGAGGCATAGCATACATATGGTGAGCTACAATAATGGTCAAAGAGCCTAACATAGCTAGGTTAATAGATAATTGAGCATGCCATGACGTTGTTAGGATCTCATATAGCCCTTTATGACCCTGGCCTGTAAATGGACCTTTATGGGCTTCTAAAATATCTTTTATACCATGACCAATACCCCAGTTAGTTCTATACATATGACCCGCAATGAGAAAAAGAATTGCAATAGCTAAATGATGATGTGCAATATCAGTAAGCCATAGACCACCAGTTAGTGGGTCTAATCCTCCACGAAAAGTAAGAAAGTCCGCATATTTTGACCAATTCAAGGTAAAAAATGGGGTTGCTCCCTCAGCAAAACTTGGATAAAGTTGAGCCAAAAGATCCCGATTCAAGATAAATTCATGAGGAAGTGGGATCTCTTTGGGATCTACTCCAGCATTTAGAAATTGGTTAATTGGTAAAGATACATGTACTTGATGCCCCGCCCAAGAAAGAGACCCAAGTCCTAGTAGACCTGCCAAATGGTGATTCAACATGGATTCTACATCTTGAAACCAAGCCAATTTTGGAGCAGCTTTGTGATAATGAAACCAACCAGCAAAAAGCATTAAGGCTGCAAAGACCAACGCACCGATTGCAGTACAATAGAGTTGTAATTCACTAGTTATTCCAGATGCTCGCCAAATCTGAAAAAAACCGGAGGTTATTTGTATTCCCCGGAAACCTCCCCCTACATCACCATTCAATATTTCTTGGCCTACTATTGGCCAAACCACCTGGGCACTAGGTCGAATGTGAGTAGGATCATTTAGCCATGCTTCATAATTTGAAAAACGAGCACCATGGAAATACATGCCACTCAGCCAAAGAAAGATAATGGAGAGTTGACCGAAATGAGCACTAAATACTTTTCGGGAAATCTCCTCTAAATCACTAGTATGGCTATCGAAATCATGAGCATCAGCATGTAGGTTCCAGATCCAAGTAGTAGTATCAGGTCCCTTAGCTATTGTTCTTGAGAAATGACCAGGTTTTGCCCATTGCTCGAAAGAAGTTTTTATGGGATCCCTATCTACCAAAATTTTGACTTTTGGTTCCGGCGAACGAATAATCATTGAGTCCTCCTCTTTCCGGACAACACATACAAAGAGACCCGCCAACATAAAACATAATTCGTGAACTTATGAGAAATGTTTATATTGAATATCTTTCTCTTCTATCTCCCATCTATTCCATATTTTCTTGAGTTATTCACTAGAACAATTAGGATCCGGAAGTGAATCCGGGGCAAGTGTTCGGATCCATTATGACATAGCAGTGAGGCGCTCAACGGACCCTTTTATTTGATTGATGGGGACAATAAACTATCAAAAATTCAATATATATAATGGATTTTCTATATATTTTATTCTCTATTAGAGAATAAAATATAGACAATAATATTTGAATTAGAATAAAAAAAAGAAAATAATAAAAAGACTGTTCTTATTCAAAACGCCCTGTGATCTTCAACCAATTCTGTGCCTCAATATAATTACCAGGGGTAAGGGCTATAGCTTGTTTCCAATATTCAGCAGCTTGATCAAACCAAGATTCTCCAATTTCAGAATCTCCCTGTCGAATGGCCTGTTCTCCGCGGTCGGAATAGGGGAGTAAAATCCTTCCCTTAGAACCGTACTTGAGAGTTTCCTGACTCATACGGCTCAACAGTCAATTCTTTTGATCTTCCATTTTTTCTGGAGTTAATAACAAGAAAAGAGGTTAATTACATGAGTTTAAAACTTGAATTTGGATTAATAATTCAATTGAATCCTTTGTTTTTAGTTTTATCTTTTCTCCTACCTTCTGAAGAAGAAGGCATCGACATTAATACTAACGCTCTTATTTGAATTTTCTCAAAGGTAACTATCTCGAGTTCATATATCATTTCATATATAATATATCTATTTCTATAGAATCTGTGAGAAAGACTTTTCTTCATAAGAAAAGACTTACTATCTTTGGGATCTGATACTACACCGCTGCTCAAAACCTTCGGGGATCAACTTTATTACATAAGTTGATTTCGAATCTATCATCATATAAGTAAGCAGTTCTGGTTGTATCGGCCAAAAACCTTGTTAATTGATCTTTACGGTGCTTCCTTTATCAATTAGATCTTTTATCCATAGAAAAAAGTATCTAGGCATATATATATTCTATTTCTTCATATTTTTACTTCTATGAATATGAAGTTTCTTTCTTTGCTACAGCTCATAAAAATCGTTGTTTCGAACGATATATATGTAGAAAGCCTATTTTTTTTGTCTAGTATTTATGACTATTAGTGGAGGTTCTTTTCTTTTTTCTTTCTATAGTGGAGATAGTCGCACGTAATGACAGATCACGGCCATATTGTTAAAAGCTTGAGGTAAGAAAGGGTTTCGTTCGAGTGCCCGAAAATAGTATTCCAAAGCTTTTGTATGTTCTCCGTTACTTGTGTGGATAAGGCCGATGTTATAAAGTATATAACTTCGATCATAGGGATCAATTTCCAGTCGCATCGCCTCATAATAATTCTGTAAAGCTTCCGCATAATTTCCTTCAGATTGAGCCGACATCCGTTACGGTCGTCATTCGGTTCAAAGAATCTCCGTTCCAGAACCGTACGTGAGATTGTCATCTCATACGGCTCCTCCTTTATGTGGATAATGAGAAACATCCATGGAATCAAAAAAGATTGCAATATTCTCATTATCAACTGAGCGGGACTAGTGTTTTTACACGAAATCTCTAGCCAACCTTTCTGTAAAGGATCTTTTATTAACATTTAGTAAGTTATTACTGGATAAATCAATCGTAACTTCAACAATTTATTTGTCCTCAACGCCGCTTAATTTCCCGGAATTAGTCACTTCAACAGTCTTTGATGGTTATATGGGTATCCAAAATACGAACGAGATGGATGTTTGTTGTCCCAACCATTCTAGTTAGTCCCGATCCCGATAAGAAAGGAAGGATTTTTTTTACAAATTTTTCTCCTGTTGTTGATTCCCTAGCGTAGTGCTTCTTCCCCCATGCCGCCTATTTGTACTAGTGGAGTAGGATTCACCTAACCCCATAAATAGGTATATATAGGTATAACCTTTCGCTTAATACTATAAACCTAAAATTGAAGCATATTGAGGCTGCATTAATCGGGAATACACGACAGAAGGGATTAATCGTTTTATTTCCAAACTTCACCTTCAGCAAGCGTCGGTTTTTTTTGATTTGTCTCTGAAGAATGTATCTTTCTCCTAAGACTGAGATCGGTAAAAAAAAAAAATAATCAAATCGCACCATCTCTGTAATAAGTGAATGCCTCTTTTTCTCCAGAAGTTGTGGGAATTATTCGTAATAAGATATTGGCTACAATGGTAAAGGTCTTATCAATAAAATTTCCATTTATCCGAGATCTAGTCATAGGTAGCAATCCATTCTATAATTTCATTTTTTATCGCGTGATAAAATAATTCCCCAAACAAAGGAATTGTACAATACAGTACGAAATAACGTAAAAATGGACTTATTAATCAAATTACTTTATTCTACGGTAGGCTTTGAAGTTGAAGTAGAATTTTTTTTTTTTTAGTTTCAATTGATTGTATTGTGTGCGCTTACGCAAATGGGATATAAATGCCTCACTATTCACTCGATTTAGGGACATAATCATTATGTAGGAGAGATGGCCGAGTGGTTCAAGGCGTAGCATTGGAACTGCTATGTAGGCTTTTTGTTTACCGAGGGTTCGAATCCCTCTCTTTCCGCACCCTTACCAAGTTCATCAATGTTACTGACGTCAATGTTTTAAATAATATATAGATAAAATTATTGCAACTTTTATATGCATTCTCTATTCCTAATTTGTTTCTGTAATATAGAAAATTGTGCATAAAGTGGGCAAGGAATAACAATTTTGCTACACCCACTTCTATACACGAATGGGGGGGGAAAATACTCGGATCAAAATTCTTGTTATTTTAACGAGGTTTAAGTCTGACGAGAATAATATTCTACAACCAGCAATTCATTAATTTTCAAACCAACCCATTTACTATCTATTATTTGATTGACTAATCCTTTATATTGGTCTGGATGAAGAGTCAAATGGGTTGGCACTCTTTTGCGGGGGGCTGATTTAAGAGAATTTTGAATTATAGTTCTCGATTTTTGTTCATCCTTGGCTGTAATAATATCTTTAGGTTTACAACGATAACTTGGTATATCTACTATACGACCATTAACTAAAACATGTCTGTGGTTAACTAATTGACGGGCTTCAGGAATAGTCGCAGCCATACCCAATCGAAAAAGTATGTTATCTAAGCGCATTTCTAGTAATTGGAGTAAAACCTGGCCGGTTGACCCTTTCGCTTTTCCAGCGATACGAACGTATTTAAGCAATTGTCGTTCTGTAAGACCATAATGAAAACGCAATTTTTGTTTTTCTTCTAAACGAATACGATATTGAGATTTTTTACTGGAGAGCGATTCTTCGCTTCCAACTCTTCTAACTGGAAGCTCTTTTCTGGTTAGTCCTGGTAAAGCCCCCAGACGGCGTATTTTTTTGAAACGAGGCCCTCTGTAACGTGACATAAACACTCCTTTTTAAAATGGAAAATCTCATAAAGAAAAATCAAAACTAAACTAAATGACAAATATGATATTATAAATGAAGTGAAATCTACTTCAAGTATTGTACTATTAAAGTATTGTACTACTGTAGTACAAAGAAGAATTAGAAGGATTCTATCAGTATCCGAATGGAATTCTATTCTATCGATATAGAAATAAAAAAGAAATAAAAAAAGCCGGCTATCGGAATCGAACCGATGACCCTCGCATTACAAATGCGATGCTCTAACCTCTGAGCTAAGCGGGCTCTCAGAACACAAATTGTGCATTTATCAGAATTCTTTCCTAAACTACTGGGATCCTAGTTATTAACTATTTCATATTAGCTCTTCATAACACAATTACTATATCATAACATAATCAAATAAATACAAAAAAAGATAGAATATCCCATATTTATTTGATATTCTAGTATATAGAATATGATACAAATCGGAATCATTTAAAAATACGAATCCAAATTATTTTCATTACCAATTACCTAGAATACTCTTTTTATCCATTTATCTAATAATTAATAATTTATCCAATATTTTTGGATCCATAAAAAAAGAATTGGATAAAAAATAATTTTCATCCATATCATATAGTAAGATTCTCTTTTTTTTTTTAGTTTTGAATTCCATTTTGGAATATTTGGATTCTTCCAATTTCTATTATTTATCTATTTCGATTATTAATAATTCATATTTATTATATGTATTTATCCCGATCCTTATTATTTTTATTTATATAATTTGAATTATGAAAAGTAGAATGGAATTCGATAGGAAGATTATTTCTATGTATATCTTCTTTATATATTCTTTAATATTCTAGAATACTTTCTATTTCATTCTATCTAGATTAATAGATAGAATATATCTATAGAAAATAGTAAAGAGTATATAGAATATTATCTTTAATATAAAAAAATATTACTATAAATAAATATTTTAAGATATATATAATATTCTTTCTTAATATTATTTTATTGAATTCAATAATGACTAATTAGATTACAGTTATTTATATTCAATAATGATTATGCATTAAGATGAAATATGTATAATGTATTTTATACATATAATATAAAAATATGGATTTATACATATCCATTTGAATTCTAAAAAATTGGATGGATTATCCAAAGAAATTGGATTGGATAAGTAATGAAAAATTAGATCCTTCTATTGAATTTCTAACTGAATATCGAAATCTAAATTAATAAATAGATTTTTATTATTTTCGTTATAAGGTCTGTATCGGTCTGCTCGAAGGAAAAAAAGAATCGAACGTTAGAGTATTCGAAATTCTATCAAAAAAGAATAGAAGGGGTACATCTAAAATAGAGATATATGTAGTATATATCTCTGTATATTGAATTGCGAATACAGAGATAATAGAATCATTTCTGATTCGAGTAAATACGGGTATCTGATATAGATGAAAGAAAATCTATCAACAAAAAACAAATAGAAGGAAATTTTAATTTTCCCAACCCAATATGGGAGTAGATTTCAACAAATAAATTCAACAGTTCCAGCATATAATTCTCAGAATACAAATGAAAAAACATCCTAATGCGATATGATATCAATCTCAAAGAAAAAACGGGGGATATGGCGAAATTGGTAGACGCTACGGACTTAATTGGATTGAGCCTTGGTATGGAAACTTACCAAGTGAAAACTTTCAAATTCAGCGAAACCCTGGAATTCAAAATGGGCAATCCTGAGCCAAATCCTTCTTTCCGAAAACAAATAAAAGTTCAGAAAGTGAAAATAAAAAAAGGATAGGTGCAGAGACTCAATGGAAGTTGTTCTAACAAATGGAGTTGACAACATTCAATTGATTAATGAAGATTTCTAACTTCTATTTGTAAATATTTGGATTCTATCACAATTGAAACATTAGAATCAAATCAATTACAACTGGAAGAAAAAATCAATGAATAGAATATTCATTGCTCAAATCAGTCACTCCAACATAATCTGATGGATCAGTTGAATAACTTATTAATCAGACGAGAATAAAGATAGAGTCCCATTCTACATGTCAATACCGACATCAATGAAATTTTGAGTAAGAGGAAAATCCGTCGACTTTAGAAATCGTGAGGGTTCAAGTCCCTCTATCCCCAAAAAATTTCCCTCCTATATTCTGGCCCTTTTTGGATTTACTTGACATAGACTCAAGTAATTTCTTAGATTTCGGATGGTGCGTCAAGAATGGTCGGGATAGCTCAGACGGTAGAGCAGAGGACTGAAAATCCTCGTGTCACCAGTTCAAATCTGGTTCCCGGCAACTCATTATGTATGAGTATCTATTCCCATATTTCTTTTGAAAAAAGGGAATAGATACATATTTATTAGTGGTCTTAATCATCCTACATAATTTATGTAGGCGTACGGCGATATGCTCTTTCTAGATGAAGAATGAATGGATGTATATTCTAGGGATCAAAAGGAAGTATGAAAATGAATGATTCAAGTTTGTTTTGATTTTTTCTGCGCTGCAATAACAATTGTTAATATTTCAATTGAAACAATATTCAAATGCTTCAATTAGTTGCTTGAAACACCAAGCAGAACTTTTTCAGTTCATCCTATTGGCTCGTCCGAAATCAGTATTGCTCCATCCCATTTTTGAATCTCAATGAATCCCTCTTATAATAAGAGAGGAATGAAACCTCTATTATTCTGACTAATCGATAAGTCAATGGACATACAGATATTTCTTTCTTTAATATCTGGGGTTGTCGAAGTTAAGATTACTTTCTTATTTTTCGCATTTAGTGAGCATCTTGTATTTCATAAAAATTAGGGGCGATATAATCTTTACGCAAAGGCCATCCTATCCAACTTTCGGGCATTAAAATACGTTTCAGACGCGGATGATTATCATAATAGATTCCTAACATATCATAAGATTCCCTTTCTTGAAAATCTGCACTTTTCCAAACCCAGAAAATAGAAGGAATTCTCGGATTTTGCCTTGGGGTAAATACTTTTATGCATACCTCTTCGGGTTGATCTAGACTATACTCTATTCTCGTAAGATGATAGACACTCGCTAATAGTCCTCCTGGTGCTACATCATAGGCACATTGGGAACGTAGATAATTGTAACCATATACATATAAAATAACAGCAATCGAATGCCAATCCTCGGGCTTTATTTGTAAAGTCTCTATTCCTTGGTAATCAAAACCCAAAGATCTATGAACTATTCCGTGTTTGACTAGCCAAGCAGACAAATTACCTTGCATTTTTTGATTTCTCCCGAGTTTTTTATAAGATTGGTATAAGTATTTACCATTTATTTCCATTACAATGAAATTTTGTCAGATTGACTTGCTTGCTATTTCTTATTGTATTTTGTACAAAAGGATCCTGTTTAATTCACTTTTTCGTTCGTCGGAGGATACTTAATTTTTTTATATTTCCAAAATGTGTCCGAGGTTATCTCGGAAATAGATGATGGTTGATAGAATAATCCTTTATTAGAATTGCCGGTATGAGTACTGTGTCCAACATCAAATTTGTGGTTGGTAGTAAAACACCTACGTTGATAACTAATTGGATCTTCATAGATTTCTCGAGATATTTTCTTACGAAGTTTTGTTATAGCATCTATAACCGCTTCCGGTTTAGGTGGACAGCCCGGCAAATAGACATCCACAGGAATTAGCTTATCCACGCCCCGAACAGTACTATAAGAATCGGTACTGAACATACCTCCTGTAATTGTACAAGCTCCCATAGCAATAACATATTTTGGTTCGGGCATTTGCTCATATAATCGAACTAAAGAAGGAGCCATTTTCATAGTTACGGTGCCCGCTGTTAAAATGAGGTCTGCCTGCCTAGGACTAGAGCGTGGTACCAGTCCATAACGATCGAAGTCAAATCGCGATCCTATTAATGAAGCAAATTCAATGAAGCAACAACTAGTACCATAGAGAAGCGGCCATAAACTGGATAGTCTTGACCAATTTGAAAGATCATTTAATGTAGTAGAAATAACTGAATTTTTGGTTTTTTGATCAAGTAAGGGAAACTCAATGGAATTCATAACTGTCTCAATGTTTTGTTTAATTGTCTAAATATTCAAGAATTAAGACCATTCTAATGCTCCCTTTCGCCATGCATAAACTAAACCAACAATTAGGATAAGCACGAAGATGAAAGCTTCTATAAATACGGATACCCCTAATACATCAAAACTCATTGCCCATGGGTAAAGAAAGACTGTTTCAACATCAAAAACAACAAAAACGAGAGCAAACATATAATAACGGATTTCAAATTGTAACCAAGCATCGCCCATCGGTTCTATTCCAGATTCATAACTAGAAAGTTTTTCTGGCCCTTTCCTAATTGGAGCTAAAATTCCAGAAATTAGAAATGCCAAAATAGGAATAAAGATCGATATTATTAGAAATGTCCAAAAAATATCATATTCATAAAGCAAAAACATAAATGTACTCCTATGAATGTGGAAAATATACTGGATTCATATTAATTCTTAGTCGATTTGAATTTAAATTTCAAAATTATTAGATTCATTAATCTAAATAGAAATGCTTTGTATTTTATTAAGTTTACATTTTAAAAGTTGACATTATTTCTAGATTAGTATCTGAGTATACTAATACTAATATTAGTATATCATTAATCTATTCAAATAGAAATGAATTGATTCATTCTTTCGATTACAAAAAGTATTTCAACTATATTTATACTACTAGTATTACTAGTATGGAGTATTTAGTATTCCATATACTACTACTATACTAAATATAGTAGTATCGGTAGTACTATTAGGGCTATACGGACTCGAACCGTAGACCTTCTCGGTAAAACGGATCAAACTATTATTATTATCAAAATGATTTGAATTGTTTTAAAGACCCAACGTGCATTTTTTTTTTTTTGCATTGGGCTTTTTCATTAACTGATAGAAATATCAATTAGTCTACCATCTTTTTTCTTTACACAAAGAAAAAGGAAATGACTCCCTGTGCTCTGATTTCTTATTTAGATCAAAATCTAAGAGCACTACCAAAGTTTTTCAAAGAAGAAGGTTATTCTGACGTAGGTCTGCTTCTGGCCTGGATCAACTTAAGTTAAATGGACTCTCTATCAACCTACTTCAATAAAAATATCAAATAGGAAATGAAACTTCATACACCTTAAAGTTCATAAGATAGGAAGAAAAGATATTTTTTTGGAGGTCCCTAGCCTCATTGCCTAGCATTGAATAGATTTTAGTATTCACCTTATCAATATCTCATTATGGATTCCATTTGACGTCTAAATCCTTTGTCAGGCTATTGTTCTCTTAATTTTCTTTCTGGAGTAAGACATTGATTTATCAATTAAGATCAACTCTTTTAATTACATGATGGACTCCTATGAAAAAACATTGGCGCATGTGTAAACGAGGTGCTCTACCTAACTGAGCTATAGCCCTTGTGCTTTTGATACAGATTTGATCATATTCGATAAATAAATTCTTGTCAAGATAAATATTAAATTACATGATCCAATCTCTTTGATTTATATTGCGTTTGTATTATTTATAAATAATATAACATTTATAATCCATTGATCTGATCGAGAGCTACTTTTTTTATTTAGGATGATAAATGACCTACTTAACTCAGTGGTTAGAGTATTGCTTTCATACGGCAGGAGTCATTGGTTCAAATCCAATAGTAGGTAAGGTATTGGTAGAACTTAGTAGATACCATTGATTCCGGTATCTAATAAGTTTTTCTACTCACCATTTTTTTTTATTGTAATTTTCTATCTTTTTTCTATTTTTTGGCTGCACCAACTTGTTACGAGATCCTCTTGATAGGCTCTACGATAGCCTCGACTCGTGTCTTAGCTCGCCGGAGAGCTAGATTTGCTTCAATTGTTTGTCTCTTGCCTTCAGCCTTATTTAAGTTAGCTTCTGCTATTTTAAGAGTTTGTTGTGCTTCTTGTGGATTAATGTCACTAGCCCTTTCTGCATCAGGTACTAAAATAGTGATCTCATTATTGCCGATTCTAGCAAAACCACCCATCAGAGCCATCGTTAACCATCGGTCCTTAAGGCGTATTCTCAAAATACCTATATCTAAAGCTGTGGCAATAGGCACATGATTTTTTAATACCCCAATTTGTCCACTATTAGTAGATAAAATAATTTCTTTCACTTCTGAATCCCAAACAATTCGATTGGGGGTCAGTACACAAAGATGGAAAGTCATTTCTTGAATTTGTTCTCCATTTCTAAGTTAAGTTCGTAGCCTTCGCAGTAGCTTCATCGATATTACCCACCAAATAAAAGGCTTGTTCAGGAAGACTATCTAATTCTCCAGAAAGAATCAATTGAAATCCTCTAATTGTTCTCTGCGAGACCAACATATTTCCCTGGGGAACCAGTAAATACTTCTGCTACGAAAAAAGGTTGTGATAAGAAACGTTCCATTTTTCGTGCTCTTGCTACGGTTAAGCGATCCTCTTCGGATACTTCGTCCAACCCAAGAATAGATATCATGTCCTGAAGTTCTTTGTAACGCTGTAACGTTTGTTTAACTCTTTGCGCAGTTTCATAATGTTCTTCACCGACGATCCGAGGTTGGAGCATGGTGGACGTTGAATCTAAAGGATCTACTGCTGGATAGATACCTTTGGCAGCTAATCCTCTTGATAGTACAGTAGTTGCATCCAAATGTGCAAATGTCGTGGCAGGAGCAGGATCGGTCAAATCGTCTGCAGGTACATAAACTGCTTGAATAGAAGTTATTGACCCTTCTTTGGTAGAAGTAATTCTTTCTTGTAAAGTACCCATTTCAGTACCCAGGGTCGGTTGATAACCCACAGCGGAAGGCATTCGGCCCAATAAGGCCGATACTTCGGATCCGGCTTGGACAAAACGGAAGATATTGTCGATAAATAGAAGGACGTCCTGCTCATTGACATCTCGGAAATATTCTGCCATAGTTAGGGCAGTTAAACCAACTCTCATACGAGCTCCGGGGGGTTCATTCATTTGACCATAGACTAAAGCGACTTTTGATTCCGCAATATTTTTTTCATTAATTACTCCGGATTCTTTCATTTCCATATAAAGATCATTTCCCTCACGAGTACGCTCACCTACTCCGCCAAATACAGATACACCTCCATGAGCTTTGGCAATGTTATTGATCAATTCCATAATGAGTACTGTTTTACCTACCCCAGCTCCACCGAAAAGTCCTATTTTTCCGCCACGGCGATAAGGAGCTAAAAGATCGACTACTTTAATTCCTGTTTCAAAAATGGATAATTGTGTATCTAACTGTATAAAGGCAGGCGCAGATCTATGAATAGGAGATGTTGTGCGAGTATCTACAGGACCCAAATTATCTATGGGTTCTCCAAGCACGTTGAAAATTCGACCTAGGGTTGCTCCGCCGACTGGAACACTTAGAGCAGCTCCTGTGTCAATCACTTCCATTCCTCTCTTTAGACCATCTGTAGCACTCATAGCTACAGCTCTAGCTCGATTATTTCCTAATAATCGCTGTACTTCACAAGTTACGCGAATTTGTTGGCCAACCGTATCTCGACCTTGAACTATCAGAGCGTTGTAAATATAAGGCATCTTCCCTGGTGGAAAAACTATATCGAGTACCGGACCGATTATTTGCGTAATACGCCCCAGATTTTTGTTTTCAAGTGCAGAAACCTCAGTATCAGAAGGGGGAGGATTTATTGTCATATTGAAAAATATCCTTTTTTTTTTTTGAAAAAAAAAAAAAAAAATTCAAATTAAGAAAAAAATGTTCGAGAACAACGCAAGTGGATTGGTTCATTATTTGAATATTTAATAACAAATGAAATGTATTAATTCATATTTAATAAAATATTTAATAATAAAAAAATATGGAATAATAAATGTAATTTAATAATCGATTTTCACCATCCAATCAATTCAATTGTTTTCAAATTTCAATGATTTAATTTTTAAGGTCAACCCAGTCATCCAGATTGTAGACAATACTATCTATATTATCTATGGAATTCCAACCTGAACTTTGTTTATGATTCTGTTTTTCTATCTCATTGGTCCTTATTTTTTATTTCCTCAGCATAGGATTTATACTGAGCATATTATTTCTTTTTACCGATTTTTCTTTTTATTGGGCAAATTCTGCCGATTTTGACATCTAGGATTTACATATACAACATATATCACTGTCAAGGTCAAGAGTATACTTTTTATTTATTATTTAGATTCGAAAATTATATTCCAAAATTCAAAAAAAAAATAAGAGATTCGAAAAAAAACGGTTGGGTTGCGCCATACATATGAAAGAGTATAGAATAATGATGTATTTGCCAAATCAAATATCATGGTCAAATTTAACAATGACCCATTCGGATTAATTGATAATATTAGTTGATGGATCATTTGTAAAAAGGTTTGATTAACTCTTAAGTTATGTCGAGTAGACCTTGTTGTTGCTATAATTCAATTCTTAATTCATGCGTTGTAGGGGGGGGGGATTTATGTCACCACAAACAGAAACTAAAGCAAAGGTTGGGTTCAAAGCTGGTGTTAAAGATTATAAATTGACTTATTATACTCCTGACTATCAAACCAAAGATACTGATATCTTGGCAGCATTCCGAGTAACTCCTCAACCTGGAGTTCCGCCTGAAGAAGCAGGTGCAGCGGTAGCTGCAGAATCTTCCACTGGTACATGGACAACTGTGTGGACCGATGGACTTACCAGCCTTGATCGTTATAAAGGACGCTGCTACGAGATCGAGCCTGTTCCTGGAGAAGATAATCAATTTATTGCTTATGTAGCTTATCCCTTAGACCTTTTTGAAGAAGGTTCTGTTACTAACATGTTTACCTCCATTGTAGGTAATGTATTTGGGTTCAAGGCCTTGCGCGCTCTACGTCTGGAAGATTTGCGAATCCCTAATGCTTATGTTAAAACTTTCCAAGGTCCTCCTCACGGAATCCAAGTTGAGAGAGATAAATTGAACAAGTATGGACGTCCCCTATTGGGATGTACTATAAAACCCAAATTGGGTTTATCAGCTAAGAATTATGGTAGAGCAGTTTATGAATGTCTCCGCGGGGGACTTGATTTTACCAAAGATGATGAAAATGTGAACTCCCAACCATTTATGCGTTGGAGAGACCGTTTCTTATTTTGTGCCGAAGCAATTTATAAATCACAGGCCGAAACAGGGGAAATCAAAGGACATTATTTGAATGCTACTGCGGGTACATGTGAAGAAATGCTAAAAAGAGCTGTATTTGCTAGAGAATTGGGCGTTCCTATCGTAATGCATGACTACTTAACAGGTGGATTCACTGCAAATACTACCCTGTCTCACTATTGCCGCGATAATGGTCTACTTCTTCATATCCACCGTGCAATGCATGCAGTTATCGATAGACAAAAAAATCATGGTATGCACTTTCGTGTATTAGCTAAAGCCTTACGTTTGTCTGGTGGAGATCATATTCACGCTGGTACTGTAGTAGGTAAACTTGAAGGAGAAAGGGAGATTACTTTAGGTTTTGTTGATTTACTACGTGATGATTATATTGAAAAAGATCGAAGTCGCGGTATTTATTTCACTCAGGATTGGGTTTCTTTACCAGGTGTTATCCCTGTTGCTTCAGGGGGTATTCACGTTTGGCATATGCCTGCTCTGACCGAGATATTTGGAGATGATTCTGTACTCCAATTCGGTGGAGGAACTTTAGGACACCCTTGGGGAAATGCACCTGGTGCCGTAGCGAATCGAGTAGCTCTGGAAGCATGTGTACAAGCTCGGAATGAGGGACGTGATCTTGCTCGCGAGGGTAATGCAATTATCCGTCAAGCTTGCAAATGGAGTCCTGAATTAGCTGCTGCTTGTGAAGTCTGGAAGGAAATCAAATTTGAATTCCCAGCAATGGATACTTTGTAATCCAGTAATAATAATTCGTTCTATTAATTTCCATTAAACTCGGCCCAATCTTTTACTAAAAGGATTGAGCCGAATACTGTACAGAATACTTGTTGTATCTATAAATGAATCCTATGGATCTTTCGGATTGATAGATTTTTTTCTAGTTCATTATTCTTTTTTGATTTGGAATATAATGAATTAAAATAGAAGTATTTTCTATTAATATTGACAACAGTGTATCAAACCAATATAATCCGATCGTGAATAAATGGATCGATTGACTCATGTCAGATAGGTTTTTTACTTCATCAAATGGTGGATTCGTTGTATTTTTTTTTTCTTTCATTGTAATTTAATGTCATTCATTGTAATTTAATGTAATATGTAA